>WSUB01000008.1:0-67480 GCA_019633425.1 Tulasnella sp. 424 | reverse complement strand
GTTGCTCCGTATATTTGTTTCTTTATTTACGGATAAACGTACGTGTTATCATTTTTCATTGCTTACGGCCCTTTCTTAATACATCGATTCCTTTTATACTCGTTCCTGCTGTTTACTCCCAGAGATGATCCCAGCCCAGCCCAGCCCTGTCAAAGCTTCCTTGAGGTTCCCCTTCCCTGACCCACCCGAGAGCCTTTTGAGTATGAAGGGCAACGCGCCAGAAGAGCGTACCGTCCAAAAGCTCTGCTCCTTCCAATTCCGTAGAGCCCTCGAAATACCCTTGAGGTGTTTTGCCAGGCGATCAAAGTGGGCGAGCGCTCGTTGGGTTTTCAAGAGATGTTCTTGCGGGTGATTGAGAGAGGACTCGATGATCGCGAGCCACATGTTCGATGGCAGGTTTGTTGTTTTATCTTTGCCGATACCGACGGCGCTTTTGTCTGGATGGACTTGAAGAACTTTTGGAATGAGAAGGGATGGATCGAACTCTCGCGAGTAGTAGTCGGAGATTGGGATAGCTGGGCGGCCACGAGACACCCACCATCCGAGGATGACTGAAACCTGAGCTCGTAGAAGGGCGCTTTGGGATGAGAAGCTAAGGTGCGTCAGGAAAGACGAGATGAAGATCGAGCTGGTGACTAGGTGCAGTCTGTTGTTTTTGTCAAACGTGAGCGGAGCTTTCGGCAGGAAGGGGCCAGCTAGTCGGCTCACTCACAGAAAGAAATCCGAGCGGAACGGCTTTCCTTTCCTCCACCCGCCTAGTCCATAGAGGAGCGTGGCGAGCCAAGCGACCTCTTCCTACTTTTCAGGAACCTCCTTCTCCGAATCGACTTGCCACATCTTCACGTATTCCCGGATCTTGTCTCCAGCAGCTTGCAGCGTATCGCTAAACCCGTCTACGCTACCTTGCGTGCACGTCTTGCCAGCGGCGAGGCTGGGGTCTTGGAGCATGCGGTGAAGGATGTCGAGGGAGTGCGACCCGCCGGTGTAAGCGGAAGGTGAGGAGGAGCGGGGGTTGTTGAGGGAGATGTTGCGGAGTGCCGTCGCTGCATGGTCGACTATGGATCGAGCTGATGACTCGGGCTGTTGGGCGCCGTAGTCGAAGAAGTCCGGCCGGAAGCGGTGGGTGGAGTTCGGGGAGGTGGTTGAAGCGAGGGCGAGGCCTGTTGCAATCCGACGAGTTATATTATGATTTCTGTGAGCGTGAAGGGTGGTGGTGCGCACCTTCCGCTAGCATTCCTGGGACATGGAACTCTGCCCAGTGGCCCGTATGGATCATGGGATGCAAGAGCTCACTCATGAAGCGGTCCAACATCTGAGCGCCTTGTTTGCCGTCGAGCGTTAGGTTCGCTTCTTTTGAAAAATGTACTTCTCCAAGGTATTTTGGGGACCGTGGGCGTTGATTCGGGAGGCGTAAAAGTGCATGTAGGCGTTGTAATAGCTATGGGGGAGAAGAGGCGATGGGGGCTAGAACGCCATCGATGGACTAAAGAATACGCTTACTCCCGCTTTCCTAAGTGTTCTGTCCAGTTGTTCTCCGTGATATCGCTTGGACTTTTAAACGCGGGGTTTTGATAGTCTGCGTGGAGTTTGTAGGCGGCGCTCAAGACCTGCGACGTGGAAGGTTGTTCGAGTGGTAGTGAGCATAAGGCGCAAAGTGATCTTAAATTGCTCTTACTTCGGGCGAACACCCCATTGCGTATGCGGCAAAGAGGTGGTGGGTGAGGTGGCTGGACGGGGAAGAGCACCCGTAAGTACAGACTCTCGACCGACATGCGGGTGTACGTACTCGTGGAAGCCTTGATCGTTGATGAATATGTGGTGCTTTTCATTGTCGAGTCTGAGTAAACTGGCAAGCTCGCTTTCAAATTCGGATGAGACTCCAGGCCAGAGGTTGGGTGTGGATTTGTGGCTGTTTTGCTGAGGGGAAGGGAAGAAGGAATATCCTAGACCCAGTGGTTTGTTCGTAACAGATTTTGCTAGGAATTGAGAAGTGGTCGTCATTTTCCCCAAGACGATGCGAGAGTACGTGGACGTGGACTGTACAAAGGAGCATTAATTATAAACTTCTTCCCGCACCCTGTCGCGCCAGAAGGTGTCGAAGCTTGGCATGGAGTTGGATGACTCGCAAAAGGCGGTTTGAACATCCCGGAGCCGTTTTGCGTCTCTGGAGCTGGCAGGTTTACGGAATGCTGATGACCGAATTGAGACCGTGCCAGTTGAAAAAGAGCCTGCGCAGACGTAACTCGACGGACTGTGCAAGGCTTAGCAATCGATGACTTGATTATCAGCCGGTGACTCCCGTAGTCAACCCGTAAGCGGCGGCCGCTGACAAGGCCGCGCATCAGTGCACGGTGGTCTATTGCCGTGCGGTGATGGTGTCTGCGAAGGGTGTCGAGATGCATTGATGAACACAACGTCCCTCCATCACCGCAAATGCCACAGCTGAAGCAACTCCAAGCCGCTCCCCGAACCTCGCCAGAAACGCCTTATATTACGTTTCAATCATTATTGTACGTGTAGAAGACGGAGCGAGACGGACAGCGTATTCCTGATTGGTGACTTGGGAAGTGAAACTACCCGTAAACCGATCCGAGCCCCTGTCGCTTTTATAAGTCTTGCCGTTACTTTCCACATAATAAGAAAATGACGTGCTAGATCCTTACAACTACATTCAAAGATCACCTTATCGGCGAAGCTCATGGATTAGCAATGGGCACCGGATCTTATGCAAAAGCAGCTGGGCAGGTCTCTACGGGCTCAGTTTTTTTCGACGGGCGGCTCCGTGCTTCATGGAAGGCCGGATGTCCCATAAGATTTAGCTGCTCCGTATATTTGTTTCTTTATTTACGGATAAACGTACGTGTTATCATTTTTCATTGCTTACGGCCCTTTCTTAATACATAGGTTCCTTTTATACTCACTCTTGCTGTTTACTCCCAGAGATGATCCCAGCCCAGCCCCGCCCTGTCAAAGCTTCCTTGAGGTTCCCCTTCCCTGACCCACCCGAGAGCCTTTTGAGTATGAAGGGCAACGCGCCAGAAGAGTGTACCGTCCAAAAACTCTGCTCCTTCCAATTCCGTCTCGCCCTCGAAGTATCCTTGAGGTGTTTTGCCATAGAGGTGATCAAAGTGGGCGAGCGCTCGTTGGTTTTTCAAGAGATGTTCTTCCGGATGATTGAGGGAGGACTCGATTATGGCGAGCCACATGTTCGATGGCAAGTTTGTTGTTTTATCTTTGCCGACACCGACGGCGCTTTTGTCTGGGTGGACTTGAAGAGCTTTTGGAATGAGAAGGGATGGATCGAACTCTCGCGAGTAGTAGTCCGAGATTGGGATAGCCGGCCGGCCACGAGACACCCACCATCCGAGGATGACTGAGACCTGAGCTCGTAGGAGGGCGCTTTGAGACGAGAAGCTAAGGTGCGTGAGGAGAGACGAGATGAAGATCGAGCTGGTAACTAGGTGCAGTCTGTTGTTTTTGCCAAATGTGAGCGGAGCTTTCGGCAGAAAGGGGCTAGCTAGTCGAGCCCACTCACAGGAAGAAGTCCGAGCGGAAATCCTTTCCTTTCCTCCACCCGCCTAGTCCATAGACAAGCGTGGCGAGCCAAGCGACCTCTTCCAGCTTTTGAGGAACTTCACTCTCCGAATCGACCTGCCACATCTTTGCGTATTCTCGGATCTTGTCACCTGCAGCTCGCAGCGTATCGCTAAACTTGCTTCCGCTATCTTGTCTGCACGTCTTTCCGGCCGCGAGGTTGGGGTCTTGGAGCATGCGGTGAAGGATGTCGAGGGAGTGAGACCCGCCGGTGTAAGCGGAAGGTGAGGAGGAGCGAGGGTTGTTGAGGGAGAGGTTGCGGAGCGCCGTCGCTGCATGGTCGACAATGGATTGAGCTGATGACTCGGGCTGTTGGGTGCCGTAGTCGAAGAAATCCGGCGGGAAGAGGTGGGGCGAGCTCGCAGGGGTGGTTGAAGCGAGGGCGAGGCCTATTTCAATTCGACGAGTCGTATTATGATTTCCGCGGGCGTGAATTAAAACACGAAGGTGGTGCGTACCTTCCGCTAGCATTCCCGGGACGTGGAACTCTGCCCAGTGACCCGTATGGATCATGGGATGCAAGAGCCCACTCATGAAGCGGTCCAACATCTGAGCGCCTTGTTTGCCTTCGGGCGTTAGGTTCGCTTCTTTTGAAAAAACGTACTTCTCCAAGGTCTTTGGTGGACCGTGGGCGTTGATTTGGGAGGCGTAAAAGTGCATGTAGGCGTTGTAATAGCTATGGGATGGAGGAGGCGATGAGGTCTAGAACGCCATCGATGGACTGAAGAGGACGCTTACTCCCGCTTTCCTAGGTGTTCCGTCCAGTTGTTCTCGGTGATATCGCTTGGACTTTTAAACGCGGGGTGTTGATAGTCTGCGTGGAGTTTGTAGGCGGCGCTCAAGACCTGCGAAGTGGAAGGTTGTTCGAGTGGTAGTGAGCACAAGGCGCAACTGATCTTAAAATTGCTCTTGCCTCGGGTGAACACCCCATGGCGTATGCAGCGAAGAGGTGGTGGGTGAGGTGGCTGGACAGGGAAGAGCGCTCATAAGTACAGACACTTGAACGGCATGCTGGTGTACGTACTTGTGGAAGCCTTGATCGTTGAAGAATATATGGTGCTTTTCATTGTCGAGTCTGAGTAAACTGGCAAGCTCGCTTTCAGATTCGGATGAGACTCCAGGCCAGAGCTGGGGTGTTGATTTGTGGCTGTTTTGCTGTGGGGAAGGGAAGAAGGAATATCCTAGACCCAGTGGTTTGTTCGTAACAGATTTTGTTGGGAATTGAGAAGTGGTCGACATCTTCCTCAAGACGATGCGAGAGTACCTGTGGACGTGGACTGTACGAAGGAGCATTCGACGGACTGTGCAAGGTTTGGTAGTAATCGATGACGTCACTGTCAGCTGGTTCACTATGCTCGGATCCCGTGGTCAACCCGTAAGCGGCGGCCGCTGACAAGGCCGCGCATCAGTGCACGGCGGTCTATTGCCGTGCGGTGATGGCGTCTGCGGAGGGTCTTGACGAGCACAACGCCCCTCTATGCCATAGCTGATGAAGCATCTCCAAGCCGCTCCCCGAACTTCGCCAAGAACGCCTTGTATCCATGTAGAAGCTTTCACGAGACAGTGCAAACAAGCCGTTCATTAGCCGTTCATTGTTTACAACAGCGTATTCCTTGTTGGTAACTTGGGAAGTGAAACTACGTCATCCTGAGTATCCTGCCGCGAGTCGGTTTCACATATTAAGCGAAGGAGTCGGAAGGACCAGTTATTCATTCGGGAGTGACCCAAGGTCGTCGCTAGTATTCAGTCTTGGACCCGCGGCCCGGGTGGACAACCGGATGCTTTTAAACGTCATCGATGTCGGACTCTCCTGAAGAAACAGATACAGTAGAGAGAATATCGTGTCACTGCCCTTCACATGCCGATAAATTAGAGTATTTGTTTGGTCACAGGGCGCACCCGTTCGGTACTCGTGATCGGTCAATCCGTGTCAATTAATTTACGGCTTAAGCTTTAGACTCCGATCGTTTACTAGTGGCGCTCGCGCTATTTGTTTAGAAGTCGCCCCTCAAGTCGTTGTTGGAACACAAAGAACTCCCAAAGCTTGGGGGTGTACAGCCTACTTGGGAGCGGAGAGTCGAAGGGCACCTCAAAAAGTTAAGGTAGAAAGGTACTGTATATTAAACTCGATCGTACAGAATGCGCCTGCGGTCTAGCCACCTTTCCCGCTGTGAGACGGGAAAGAGTGTTACCAGGGCTCACCACGAGGAGGCCCGCAGAACGACTTGGAGCCCCCAAAAAACAGCGCCAAGACGCAACGAAGAAAAGGAAAATAAGAAATAAGAAAACAGTGTCAAGACACAGGGAAGGAAAGGAGAAGCTTTCTCCTTTCCTTCGCAGTGTCTTGACACTGAGGAAAAACTCGAGCATGGTTCGAGCGTCGGGACACGTCCATGACAAAGCGACAGCTTCGTCAAATCCCGGCAGCGAATACGAGCCAGGAGGCCTAACTCGCGAGGTGACTTTAGAGAAGGGTACCCAGGTCAAGCCAGGTCCAACAACTGCTTATAGGGGCATCAAGAGTGATACGAAGAACCACACACACGTATCAAACTCGGAGGGAGCGTCGTTGAATCCTGGACGTGGCACGTCAACGAGCTAAACGGATGATCAGCGAACAAGCCTTTGGTGCCCGGGTTTTTAAGACCTACCAAGAAACCCGCGCCACATCGCTGCACCATGACAATGGTGCCAAGGGAAGAACCTTTCCTGGTAGGACGTCGGGGAGTGGTGGTGGAAGAGGGAGGGAGAGACGAGACCATGACTTTTACGTTACGCGTGAAGCGGGTATTTGTACTGGGGTTGGTTCCGGTCGTCGTGCGGGTTCGGATCTGGCGATCACGGAACACCGCAGGCGAACGATCGGATCAGAGTGGTTGAATGCTTTGGCTACGGCATTTGCACCGGAACGTTGCAGCGCTTTTTTTCTTCCTTTTTTTTTTGGATTTATGGCGGTCACCGTGACGGAATACAGCGGGCTAACGATCGGATATAATTCGCCGTAATACGAATTAACGCTGCCGGTTGGGGCTTGGGGTTGGGTTTGGAACGTTGAAGGGCGGAGCTTCAATGGTTCGTGATTGGCCGATCTCAGCCTGGTCCGTTATGTAAGCTGCCCCTGTCCAACTATGGTCAGCCAAAGGATCCATTCCTCTTCGTGTTCCCCCCTCCTCCTCAGGTCTTACGTCGTCTGCAGTAACATTTTAGACTATCTATACCGCTTAGTATGTCCGGCGAGCCAAGTAGCCACAGCACCCGTCATGGACGCGCTGCCCACCGTCGAATCGAAGATGTCTTGTCAAGAAGTTTCATACTCGTTCCCAAACATGCAAACGTACGACGAGCGAAGGTCGAAATAGAAACTGCCGTGCGTGAAATTGATAAGTGCGCCCTGTCCTTTATTCTGCATCAAGACGTCTTTCGCGCGGGGGCTGATGTGGTCGTATATCGCTGAATTGAAGAGACGGCACGGTTACACGCGATCCAAATTCAGCGTCCCATTGGGTCTGCACCTCCAGTGACCAGGCCGCTACAAGACTGGCCCAGGGAGAGATTGGTCTCGACGACTTCACAATCCACAGAGCCGATTCGACCCACGATGACATCAATACCACCGTGGCAGGACTGCGAAAGTTCCTCGCCCAGGAATTCGAGACGAGCCCAAGGAGTAAGCATCCAGATATACTAGCTGCCATGCTTTCTAGGGCTTAATCAACATGATATTGCTTTTCCCTCAGCCTTCCGCCGTACACCGGCATCCGCGAACACTCCAAACAAGGCTACCGCTGAGCCGGCGACCCCCCGCAAGCTGCCAAACGCCGGCACTCAAAATCTTTCGGAATGTTAGACCCAATACGCTACCAATACCAGCGACGTCATCAACTCACATCTCTTACGTTTTCTTTCAGCGGCGGCAACTTCCTCGATCCGGGCTCGAAGTTCTCGGCGTACCAGCCCACCTGAGCTTGAGGAGGCCAGCATCGGAATCTACTCGCGCTCAGTTGAGACGGGTACATCAGGTGATTCGGGCGTGCTTTCTTGGTTTTCTATTTAGTTCCTAACGCGGGTTCGGGTCTGGACTCAAGCCAGATTCCCTGAAGTCGATAGTGGCGCTGATGCTGAAGACGCCCCATATTCACCGACACCTTCAAGCTCTTCGGAATCAGACGTCTTCTACAGTGCAAGATCGAGCTTTGTGGATGATTCTGCGACCGAGCCTGCTGAAATTCCTCCTCGCGAGTGCTTGCCTCAAACGCCATATATTACGACGGCGTTGTCCGCAGCTTCTCCCGCGGTAGTCGACAAGAATATCTTCAAATTGACGACTTCAACCGCAACACCAGGCCTCGATTTGCCGACTTCTCTACAACAAGGTCGGATATCGTGTGCGTCCAGGCTCGCTAACCTTGTCCGCTAACTTGCTTGCGCTTCCTTCCCGCCAGAGTCGACCTCAGCTCCCCAGAATCCACTTCCTCGCCCTTCAGGAGATGTAGATACCACATCTCCCACGTCGACAGGAAACTTTCCCCCAGGTATATCTGAACTACTCATGTGGCTCGTTTCGGAATGGTCGACACTGATGGTTATTTGGTCCCTTAGCCAAACGGGCCAAATTGGACATCCCCAAGGAGAAGTCAACTTCGTCTCCAGCGAGCTCAATTCTGCCAGGATCCGACTTCATCTCCCGGTGCTTGTCCAGCTTGGTCAATCTTAAAGATGGACCATCACGACGAGTTCGTCCGCCCAAATCCTTCAACGACCTTCCACCAGAAGCCCAGAAGAATATAATGCAACTCGTTCTTCCCATTATACCCTGCACCCACGAAATCGAGCCAGGATACACTCCTCGTCCGATCAAATCGTATTACAAGCAGATCTACGCCCTGACGAAGGTTTGCAAGAGATGGAAACGCACGATTGAAGAACTTCCCAAACTCTGGGCGCACGTGGCGAACGTCATACCACTCAACGTTGTGGATACGTACCTAGCCCGGTCGAAGAACGAGGGGGTCGAGATTGTGCTCTTCGCGAGCACCGCGGGGTTGGAACCAACGGACGGGGAGCTTCGCGGATTCAGCAAGTTCATCAATAGGGTTGAACGTAACCGCCAGAGATGGTGCTCTCTCGTCGTGATGGACTTCCCCGCCGGCAAAGGGAATCATATTGTCCGCGCTTTGTTCGATGTCCCCGCCAGGCCCGCCCCCGGCCTCAAAGAAGTCTACGTCGGGACCAGGAACAACATGCCGCTCTCGACCTGGAAACCGTTGGACTTCAAGAGTGCCGCACCCAACCTGCGTGTCCTGTGCGTCCACGGGGTGACACCCGATCTTGGGGACTACACGTTCGCCCGCCAGCTGGAACGCTTGCACATCGTCAACCCATCGTGGGTCAACACCCTTCACCTGATCGGCGTCCTTGCCATAAATCACACCATTCGGCACCTCAAGCTTGTCAACATCAAGTTCGCCATCGGAGAAGAAAGGTTGAAGCAGGACATCGAGGTCTTCAACTTGCCGAGATTGGAGTCGTTCTCCTTCTCGACACTCGACACCTCGGCCGAGTTCGGACAACTTTTCACTCGACTCAATGCACCCAATTGCACGGAATACGACATCGCATTCGATCTAGATCAGCTGAGGGGCTCGAAGATCAAGAGCAGTGGTGCTGGCATGGCCAAGTTGGAGTGGAATCTGCTGGGGTTCAGTTGGCAGCACTTCCTCAACACGCTCCGAAAGCGTATAGCCACCAATTTCGTCTACCCGGAAGAAGAGCGTCAGTGGTTTGACTGGCAAGATATCCCAAGCGCGACGCCGATTTTTGAGTGGAGGTCAGGTTCCTTCGCTGATGGTGTAGCAGGAAAAGGACCGTCGTTTCGAATTCGAATCAGGACTAAGGATCGTGGAGGAGTATATGAGTGGGTCGATCTGGTGCAGAAGCAGGCCGATGAGCTCAGAATGGGAAGAAGGCTTGAGGGGCCTTTGAGGGTGTCGAAGGAAAACGGGAGGACAGCTGGCGATTCGGCATCCTGATGGAAGCGAAGCGATGCAGCTCGTTTATGCGAAAGCATAATACCGCTGCTGGACAGTTGTGTGTCAGCGTTCAAGCCAAGTCGAACGATGCCGAGACTGGCGCTTAATATCTTTATTGTTTATTTTCCTTTCAAGTTTGTTTCTCTCTCGACTCGTCCGCATGTTGTTGCGTCTCCATTCTGTTGGTCGATTTCTCCATCCGTTTGGACTCGCACTTCCCTCTTATATTGTAGAACTCTGCATATACGGATATCTCAGTAAATTACCGCATCGCTGAGTATTGTATTCTGACTTTCTGATCAATAAATAAAGCTGTAATTATACACAAAACGCCTTTCGAGCGACGACGAGCATGTTCTTTCCCGGTCGACCGAGGTGTAGTGAAAGTCGAAACCCGTATATTCAGCTTAGTATGCGAGGAATTCACCAGAACTGTTGCATGGGTGGTTCAAAAGCGTTCTGTAGCCAAAAGGGCTGTCCGCTGTCGTCCGTCGTCGGCCCCCAGGTATTCTCTGGGCCGGGACGCTTGTTGTATCCATTGCAGTGATGCTATGCCACGAGGCATTGGAACAAAACGCAACACGATTAAGAGCTAACTATTACATACTGCAGAAGTTACATAGTGATAAATTACAGGGACCAAAATATCCGGTAGCCTCCGTTAAGATCCTAATGAGCCCCATTTTAATCCATAAGTGCTAGAAGTCGGTCAGAATCTTAGGAGGTGGATTTTGTGACCGCTTCTGGAGTCCTCCTTCGCGAGCAGTACCAGCGTAGCTGTTTCGTCCCACAAGTCCAACTCAGCCGCCGTAGATAGACATCCAGAATGCGTATGTGCTCGATTCCAGTTCCAGGGTGCTCTGGCATCTCTGTAAGCAAGAGCATAGCGAGCTGGAGAACGCCTTCCTTCGTCCGTCCTATCCAAACCCAACGTTTACCACAGGTGCTTGTAATCCACAGCGACCTTAAGGGCTGAGAGGGCTCCGTTACGTCCGATAGCACGAGGCTAAAGCGATGGGGGCGTTCCATAGGCGTCTCCGGGCGCCTTAAGATATGCGATATATAATCCGGATCGATATCGTGTCTATACATTAGACGGCCGGACGCCGGTAGATCGTCATCTCCAATAATACGGGAAGAGCCAGACGCCGGGATCAGATTCCGCGTACGATGATTTGACGTATTCCAAGGATGGATAGTCATCCAGCCGATGTAGTTTGCGGAGGCGAGGGGATTTGTGAGTTCCACGCTCCTGGAAGAGTCGGGCGCATGGTTTATAGTTCTACGAGTTCCTGATAGCTCAGGGGTTTGTGAAAGGAGCTGGGGGACATCGAACCAAGCGTGGAAGGTGAGGGTCTTTCCGTCCTCTCGGAACAAGATCCAGTCCTCTCCCTACGAGAACATATCCCACTAGTGCTGCATGTCAGCTTGATCGTTGGCAGGGGAATGAGAGCAAAGACTAACCAGTCTGTTAAATCCATCTAAGCCTGTATCTATCACCCACATCAAATTCCATTTGTAGTCGAAAACGCTGATGTGCAGGGAAGACTCCGAGTTCGAACACGCTTCCAAGGGCAGCCACGAGGCCGTCTTGCACGTGCAAAGTACCCATGTAGAACCCAACAATGCCGGGAGATTCTACAAAATCGTGTACTTCAACTGGGTCTAAGCCCTGAGGCAGTTCAAATTCCACTACTTGGATTGTATCAGATCTGGGGTAGGGCAATTTAGCGGCTGTTCAGCATAGGAGGCATAACCGCACTTACTCCTTGCTTAGAAGCAGTGCAAGAATTACTCTTGCTCCAGCGCTCCCGGTCGTAGAATACGACACATCTTCCACCGGAGCTTTTGCACGATATACAGCAGCTGGTGGATGTTCGTCGTTCGGCTTCTCCGCCTCGGTTTCCGGGACTTGGTCAGGGTTTCCGCGTGAATAACGTCGTGCGTCCCAGATTTTAATGATGCCTCATAAATGAATGGTGATGAAATGGAATCCACCGCTAAGTGACATAAAAATCAGGACATAATCTGCGTCAGCAACCGATCCGAGTCCTTGTCACTTTTATAGAACTCATGGATTAGCTACAGGGAATCGGATCTTATGCAATCGCTGAGGAGGTCTCTACGCGTTCTGATTTTCCGACAGGCGGCTTCCCCCCTTCAGGGAAGGCTAGGTGTCCCGTAAGTTTTGGTTGCTCCATATATTGATACTGGGTGTCCCGGTGCCCATACTTGGCGCTGGATGGGGTGCCCTAACCGTCTACTCGCCTTCGCGTCGACGAGTTCTGGCGGCGACGACGTTCAGATGCTCAATCTTGAAAGCGCGGACATTGGCACTGTGAACTTAATGATTATTAAATTTTCATGAAATTGGTCTGGAGGGTCAATCTGGGCTTGTTCCACGCCCCTGGTGGAGGTGTAAGCAGCTTTGATCGACTTGAGCGTATGGTCTCGTTCGATACGTTTGCCATTCTTCTTATTCAAGTCGATTAAGTATCAGAGGACATTCATGATAGCTGACCCGACCCATAAGGCTGGAGCTCTAGCTGCTGTCCGATCTCGTGCGACGTCTTCGACCTGATCCACTCCTCGCTGTTAAACTGACTCTCAACTTCATACTTCCTTTGTTGTCGGGAGCTTCATCAGCTCCAATTCTTCTATCTAGCGGTTGAGAATCTGGTAAGGGCATAGTTGTGTCCGAACAGCGCACCGACGTTTCTCATCCATCGCACCAAAAAAAGATAGCATCCCAATACCCCGTTTCTTTCTCCGATCCATCAAGAATATCATTCTAATCCCCGAGTTCGCTCCTGCCATCATCCACATCCGTGTCGACTCCGCTTTGTTGGGAAGTGTATGCATGCCAATATCTAAATATGTCAATGTGATTCTATCGTACAGAGTGAAGTAAAAACTCCAGGCACTCAGAAACATCCATGATAACAAAGCCTTCATCATATCCAAAAGCAAGTCTGCCATGGGAGAATAGGATTTCTAACCGACGTTCACTCTGGTAGTGAGGGGGTAACCAGAACAACCGCTTGGAATTATGGGATATCCAGGGTGAGTCGAAAAGAAGATGTCTGAGAGTAAAATCATTAAGAGAACCGGTGTATTCTTGGCAAGTGAAGGGATCCCATAGTTTAACTACCCTGTCGGATGAGTGTGATGCCAGGACCTTGCCGTCCGGTGAAAAGACAACGGAGGTGATCTGGCGTTCGTGACCAGTCATAGGTGCACCAACTGGTGCCCCAGTCTGAGCATCCCATAGTCGAACCGTTTGATCCGATCCAGATACCAAGACCTTGCCGTCCGGCGAAAAGGCGGGAAGCAAGGGCTCCTCATTGGTCAGAGGGTTGCCCACTGGCGCACCAGTCTGAACATCCCACAATTGAACCGTATTGTAATGCGACCCAGATGCCAAAACCTTGCCGTCCGGTGAAAAGACGAGAAATAGGATCCCGTCTTTGTGTCCAATTAGAGGGTCGCCCATTGGTTCTCCAGTCTGAGCATCCCATAATTGAACCGTGCCGTCATCCGACCCAGATGCCAGAACCTTGCTGTCCGGGGAAAAGACAACATGGTTGATGTTTTTGTGTCCGGTCAGAGGTTCACCCACGGGTGTCGCAGTCTGAACATCCCATAAGCGAACCGTGTCGTCATCCGACCCAGACACCAGAACCTTGCCATCTGGCGAAAAGGCAACGGAGTAGATCCGGCCGGTCAGAGGGTAGCCCACCGCCGCCCCGGTCTGAGCATCCCATAATCGAGCCGTCCAGTCATACCCCACGGATGTCAGGAACTTGCCGCCTGGCGAAAAGACAAGGCAGCAGATCGGGTTATTGCGACAGTTCAGAGGGTCGCCCACCGCTGCTCCAGTCTGAGCATCCCACAACTGAACCGTCCTGTTAGGAGATATAGATGCCAGAACCTTGCCGTCTGGTGAAAAGACAACGGAGTCGATCGAGTGTTTGTCACGGTGAACCGTCAGGGGGTCGCCCACCGTTGCCCCAGTCGGAGTATCCCATAATCGAACGGTCTTGTCCTCTGATACAGATGCCAGAACCTTTCCGTCCGGCGAAAAGGCAACGGAGGTGATATTGTGCTTGTGGCCGGTCAGAAGGTTGCCCACTCGTGCGCCGGTCTGAGAATCCCATGATCGAATCACGCCATCATATCCGCCAGATACCACGAACTTGCCGTCCGGTGAAAAGACGAGAAATATGGTCCCGTGTTTGTGTCCGGTTAGTGGGTCGCCCACTGGTTTTCCAGTCTGAGCATCCCATAATCGAACTGTGCCGCGAGACGACCCAGATGCCAGAACCTTGCTGTCCGGTGAAAATACAACATGGCTGATCTTATTTTTGTGTCCGGTCAGAGGTACACCCACGGGCGTTGCGGTCTGAGAATCCCATAATCGAATCGTGTGGTCCCACGACGCGGATGCTAGAACCTTGCCGTCTGGTGAGAAGACGAGAAATATGATTTCTCCTTCGTGTCCGGTTAGAGGGTCGCCCACTGGTGCTCTCGTTTGACTGTCCCATAATCGAACGGTGCTGCCATGCGACGATGCCAGAAATTGGCCATCCAGCGAAAAGCTTATGTGACCGGTCGGATGGTCGGCCGCTGGTGCTCCATTTTCAGTGACCCGTAGTATAGACGCCAAGTCTCTCGACCCAGATGTCAGGACTTTGCTGTCCGGCGAGAAGGCAACGGAGTCGACCTGGCCTTCGTGACCGCCCAGAGGGTCGCCCATTGATGCACCAGTCTGAACGTCCCAAAGTCGAACCGCTCCGTCATACGTCACAGATTCCAGAACTTTGCTGTCTGGAGAAAAGGTAATGGTTCTGATCTGATCGGTCAGAGGGTCTCCCAAGGGTGCCCCAGTCTGAGCATCCAACAATTGAACCTTGTCCTGCAAAGAACATGCCAGAACCCTGCCGTCCGGCGAGAATAAAATGATTTGTACAGGTGAATTGAACGTTGATGTCCAAATGTTAGCTGGCCAGTTGAGTGGCCGCCTGCCCTGCAGAATTCGGGCTGTTGCTTGACCTCCATACCTCGCCCATAGGCTTGTGCCCGTTGGGCAGTGTGGGAGGGCTGAGGCATAAATGTGAAGGGCACCGAACGAGATTGGCTCGGAAAATAGGGGGATGAATCGCTGGGTGTCATTCCAGAGAGCGGCTAAGTCACCGGGGGACACATCCTGGGGCCATCGCTGCGAACCCCATGGTTAGATCAGTTACAGCACTTTATGCACCGTAATTTTGATCTGAAATGCTCACTAGAAGCCACTGATGCACCTGCTTTGCGACGGTGAATGCGTCATTTGTAGCTCCGATCAAACTCATAACTTCAACCCAGGCGAGGAGCTTCTTTTCGCTAACCGATTTGAACTGGCGTAAGACATCGCTGCCAGTCGCCCCACTATTCTCCGGCCATGGTATCCCATTTGTCAAATGAATGGACCATGCACGACAGCAGTATCGAAGTCCCTTGGGTACATAACTCTCCACCGCATCTTGGACCTCGGAGTTGGCCTTGGAAAGGTCCGACAAATTGCATATGTTTTTCTTGAGGTCACGTTCCATGATTCCAAGGCTGACGCTGGCGAGGCGCTGGTGGCCGCGATTGGGCTCAACGAAATAATGCTGATTTTCGCACCGTCCTGGGGCCACTAGAAGATCGCGAATGGATGTATGCATCAGACGCAGCGGTTCGCATGGGGATTTGGGGATATGAAGAAGGGAGTTCAGGTCCGCGAGAATGTCGTTCCGCAGAAACCGGACAGTATCTTCTTGACCGTTGAAGATTTCGTGGTCGGCGTACAGGAAAGCGATGACCTCAAGTGATACAGGATAAGGCGCTACTATGAGTGTTTCTAGCACCCACGATAGCAGCTGTTTGCGCTCCGAGTTTTTTCCCACCTCGTTGAACGCTTTGGAAAGGATTTGGTGGTACAGATCGTCGAGTCCCTCCCACGCCAATGAGCGTCTCAGCAATTCTCGCAGTCGATGGATAGGCGACCTATCCCCGACGTGTGTGATTGCCGTACGAGCCCATTGAAACAGACCCTGGGACATGTCGACGATGCCTTCTACATCGGCCGGCGAAGGCCAGTTCTCCGGGAGACTATGGTCATCTCTGATTTTCGCGCAGGCTTGTTCGATAAACCGAGTAATGTCGTCAGAGACGTGTGGTATCGAGTCGAGGTCTTCCGCGTGCCACTTCTTTGGTTCAAGGGCGACAAGGAGAGGTGCTTCAGGGCGACATGTAAGGAGGAATTTGACATTGGCAGGGAGGAATGAAGAGTGCTGATCAATGAGCCGCACGAATCGCACCGTGTCGGCGACGCTATGGCATTCGTCGAGGGCATCAACGATGATAACGATCGGATGGCCGTGATCCTGAAGCTTCCCAAGTGAAGCGACGAAGAGAGATTTGAACTGCTGGTCAAGGCGTCCCTTTGCGATATCTTCGTTGTCCTTCACGCAATCCAGGATCGCATTCTTTACTTCGGGAACCAAGCCTTTTCCAAGTTGCCTGGCCAGCGCACAAACAAACTGGTCGCCCGACGCATTTTGGCCGCGGCGAAAATGAAAAATGGCACAGGACCCTTTCGATGCCCAAGTGTGGGCGACAGTAGATGCGATCGTCGATTTCCCGCGTCCCGCCATTCCCCGAATCCAGAGAACACGCTCCGCCGAGGCCGAAGTATCTCTGATCCAGGTGTTAATGCGGTCTAGTATGTCGACTCTTGTGCCAGGAAGGCATACGACATCTTCGATCGAGCTTCCTCTCGCTCCGTAACTTCCGTCTCCTAAGCGGTCTAGAAGACGACGCCGCTCCGCCCGCAGTTCCGTATCCCCTAAATCAAACGTGTCAGAAGAGTCCGGCTACAAAATAGTGCGAGTAAAAACATACTGAGTTCGACGATGAGATCACTCGTTTTCAAGCTGACAAGTAACTATTATCGACGAAAGTGAGGTGACCGAATGGTGGACGTGAATGCGTAACGTACCTGCATCTCTTCCAGAGCAGTCTGAATAATATCCTGATGACCTTTGAGTTCATCGGCGTGGTCGGTAGATAAAAAGGCCTTCTTGAAGCGGCCCAAAGAATTCCATCGGTCGACTTTCTTCTGAATGTTCTCGAGCTCCCTGGCAACACGTCATCCTGCCACTCTAGGTTCGTTGCATGAAGAGGACCGACGTACCCTTGCAGATCGTGGACGTGCACAGCCATCTCGTCTCCGTTCCCTACTTCTGATTTCTTCCTAAAGTGTTCCAGATATTTGGATAGCTTGGATGTGTCGAAAGCCAGCTCCTTTGCCACATCCTCGTTTTTGTCCATGGTCTAGAAGCTCTAGGTTAGGACACGAAGAGACAGATAAAGCCAGTATAATTTTACCTCGATCATGTTGACCAAGCCCAGTCCTACTTTTGCGACAACTCCGACGTAATCGCCAACGACGGGAATCGCTCCAGATACGACTTCCACAGCCTCGAATGTCTTCCTGGCTGCAGTTAGAGCTCCTTCTCGAATGGTGCTACGAGGTTTTAGATCTTCGGGGGAATCTGGTGACGAGCCTAGGACAGATGGTTTGTGGCTGGCCGGATGTTCCGAGGTGATGGATTGCTCAGCGAGCTTCGTCTTCAGACTGGGGGGTTCCGATGGCTCTACAGAACGTTGCACTTCAAAGAGGGGTGTGGTTGATGGATTTTGAAGGCTGGAAGGCGTATCTGAGCCTTCCTTTCCTAACCCGGTCGAACCAGGTATTCCATTAGTTTGCCCTGGTCAACAAGTTTAGCCAGCCACTTACCTATCGTAGCTACACTGTCTAAGCGACTCTATAAGGTCATATGAGCGACTTCGAAAGGCGATATGGACATCTATCCACTCACGCGAAACTTTATCGAGACCTTCTCGACATCTTCTCGGCAAGTCCGCAAGATATCGGTACATTTGCTGCGACGAAGCGAAGCGAAGCTGTACTTAATACCCTCACTGAATCCTCTTTCTTTCCTTCCATACGACTCGGACGCTTTCTTCAGCCTCGTATGTGCGGCTTCCAGGACGCTGTGGAAGAACAAGTTTTAGCGCGCGCGCGCCGCGTTATCTGCTCATGGCCATACTCACTAGATGAACTCCTCAACAGTATCTTTGACGGGGGTTACATCTCGAGGAAAGTCAGGTAAGTTGTTGATTGTGTGTAACAAATTTTGGGCGGCATCCTCTGACTCGGGTGGCCAGCTGGTGTCCTGGGGTATCGAAGTTGTTAGCCCGACGAGTCTTGGGCGCTACTGGCAGGCGGGACTACCTTTAGTAGAGCTAATGCGGCACTCTTGGTGGAATTATTTTTATCGTAGAGCTCCTGTGTCGAGACACCACCTGTGAGAACCTGAGATAATTGATTGGATGTTGCAGGCGGCTTTGAAAGCGGATGTCTGGCAAAGGCCGTCAATCTCCCCGACATGGCTGCAGCGTGTTAGAGGGGACTCAGAGAGAGCAGCAGAAATCGAGAAATGAAGAGAGATCGAGAACTTCGAGCGTAGTGAGATAGAAGCATCCGACACAGCCTTGGAAGGTGAGGAAATCGTGAGGTTCTGAGTAGAACTTCTGTATTCGGTGCTAAATATTGTTCAGCCACACGAAACAAACACTTATTGTGCAGGATTCTCCAGGCTGTTGCGAAGGCTTTCATACTCGAGGTATTATAGTTTTCCGACATGTCATCGAGACTGGCAGGGAAATCGTGATAGTTGACACTTTCCAGTAATGCAGACGCCATGCGAATGACGGTCGATAAGATGACGGCCCGGCTTTTCCGGTCAATAGGTAACTTTCTTCTTTATCTCCTGTAACAGTATCAGTGGTGTTTGAGACTAATGCTTGGTGGTGCACAACCCAGGTGATCCGGATACACTACGCGGCGCCGTGTTGATCCTCTTGCACCGCTTCAGCCGAGCCGCCCTTCGTTTTCCCTTGTCTAATGCCAAAATGTCGACCTCCGTAAAATAAGCAAGAAGGAGAGTTCGATGTCATGATCGCGCCGGAAGAGGATACTAAAAGGCAGCTGGGCGGTTAAGCAGGTGACACGGACAGCCGATGCTCCAGAGCCTTTCTCATAGAACGGTGGAGTGTCGAGGGAATAACCCTGTCTGCGCCGCACACCCAGGTCGCGACTAGTGCCAATGTAGTAAGCGAGAGTCCCCGGTTGCGTGGATGGCCAGTAAATGTTGACGCGCCGTTGAGCGGAGTTTTGGGCTGTTCTCCAGAGCCGTTTAAATGGAACGTAGGCTTCGCATCAGTGAAGTGGCTGAATGTGTAAAGCAAGGTAGCATATAGAGGGGAGGTTAGGCTTCGCGAGGCGAGAATATCACAGTTCCTTTTACTTCATTTTATGTACCTAACCCTTGAAGGAGATAATGATCCACGTACTCCACCAGAGCGCGTTTCTAATCATTCAATTGGAAAGCTTGAAGCTTTTATCCTTAAAATTATGCATGGTGGAGTACTGAACGTCTCTGATCCTGTCCGAGACGGAGAGCAGTGGTACTTACGGCGGCGCTTGAGGCCTGGCCTGCGTGTTTACGCGTTGTTTGGGTGTCAAGGAGATTGTCAAGTTTGTATTCGTCTTGCTTCCACCCGTAGCGGAACTTCCGTTTTCGGCCCAAAAGGTTTCAGTCACGTGAGACAAACACCCATTGTGTAGAGGGGCAAGTAGATATTGACGGGTCGTGGATGGAGCTAGCTTCCGGAGCCTAGGGTGTTCTGAGTTGCTGGTTGGGTGCAACACCGGCGAGCTGGTCGGATGTGTGGAGCAAGGTGGAGTGCACTATCACAGCTGATTTTACAGACATGAGCGTCGGGAGATTCCTTATGATTTGTGAGTTCATGCTGCAAGTTGTGGCCGCCTTGCAGCCGTGCAACATATACAGCCATGGCAAAGTCATCTCTTACGACAAGTCTCTCACCTCTGGCCAAGCCTGCAGTGGACACCTTGTGTTTGGGTTGCGACGTTGGGGGTGGAAACTTCGCGAGAAGGACGAAAGACGGCTTTCCTCTGCCCGCGCTCCTAACCATTGATATAGAAATCTAAGCTTCTCTCTGTAAGTTCCGCGTGTACATCAACGGTTAGTTGTACTGAACATCTGGCGACCGGTACCAAATCGCAGACGGATGATTGCCGGCGTTGTTTACGCGTTGTTTGGACGTTGGAGGAGATCGCGATGTTTGTATTCGTCTTACTTCGACCATTCAAGTTGCGCACCAGCCCAGCGACTCTCCGTGCTTGCGTTTTTCATTATTCGTCTCACACAAAGAGACCGCACTGGACTTGCATTTAGAGTGAACGGCTACGCGGCGTTACATTTTCTGCACTCCACACAACCACTCGATGCGTGTTCTTTGCGTTGCAGAGAAACCCTCCATTGCCAAGTCTATAACGCAGATACTCTCTGGCGGCCAATACACCACGGTATGCCATTTCATATTTGCTTTGTTGGTCCACGACTTTAGACATGTTAGTTTGTCCCCTTCAGTCCAACTCTGCGAATCGATATATCAAGAATTACGAATTTGACTACCCACAACTTGGAGCAAGTTTCACCGTCACATCCGTCGTTGGGCATCTCTTCGAATATGACTTTGGTCCGCAATACAAAAACTGGAGCTCCTGCGACCCCTTTGTGTTGTTTGATGTCCCCGTAGAGCACAAGGTCGCACAAGTGAGGATGACCCGCGTTTCGTGTTGGCCCTTATATGCTGACGCTGGACCCCCGTTCGGTTAGGAAAAAGTGACTGTAGCTGGAAACCTGAAGAGGCTTGCACCTAGCCATCAAGAGCTCGTCATATGGACGGATTGCGATCGTGAGGGGGAGAATATTGGCTCCGAAGTGGTAACCGTATGCCGCTCGACGAACCGCCAAATACGCGTCAGAAGAGCGAGGTTCAGCGCGATTATAGGAGGGTAGGTCTTATCGTCGTCCCATAAAATCACTTTCCTTACGTATGGATGACCTCTCGATCAGCCAGATACACCGTGCTGCCCAAAATACTGTCGAACTGGACATGCGCCAAGCCGCCTCTGTGGAAGCTCGCTCTATCATAGATCTGCGCGTTGGAGCGACTATCACTCGCATGCAAACTCTGGGACTTCAGAGACTCGTTCCGCAACTGAAGGATCAGAAACTCATGTCGTATGGTGCGTCACCTCCTTCGCTTGCTATTTTCGGCTTGTTCCGACTGACGCTATCTCGTTAGGCCCGTGCCAGTTCCCTACCCTAGGATTCGTTGTGTCTCGTTACGAACAAGTTCAATCGTTTGTTCCAGAGTCTTTCTGGTTCATATACTTGTCAGTGGCCAGGGATGCACGAAACCAGGAAGATCAGACCGAGTTTACTTGGCGGCGAGGCCGGTTGTTCGATTTCGACATTGCTGTCGCTCTCTATGAATACGTGCTGGAGAACGCTATGGCTACTGTAACGAAAGTGACGAAGAAGAACGTCAAAAAGTGGTAAGTGTGGATACGAAGACCACAGGTGCGATAATTGGCATGCTAACCAGTTTGCCAAACATTTCGAAGGAAGCCTTTACCTCTCACTACCGTAGAGCTGCAGAAGTCTGGGTCTCGTCTTTTACGAATGGCTCCCAAGAAGATACTCGACGTGCGCCCATTCTACGACTACTTCGGTTCACTTCGTTTACCGTTCGCCCCTCTTCTCAGGTAGCAGAAAAACTGTACCAAGATGGATTTTTATCCTACCCACGTACGGAAACGGATATTTTCGACCCTCAGTTCGATCATGCCGCTCTGATAGCCAAGCAAACCGTGGACCCAGCTTGGGGTGCTTTTGCAACAGGGTGGGTTAAACTCTTGTCTTTCGCTTCCTTGACATCGGTTCGTAACATACACTTTATAGGCTGCAGCAAGGTGGTTACGCGCCGCCACGACGAGGCAAAAAGGACGATCACGCCCATCCTCCAATCCACCCTACAGCCCATGCCGCGAACTTGACAGGAGATGCGAAACGAGTGTATGAATATATTGCTAGGAGATACCTGGCATGCTGCTCCAAAGACGCAGAGGGATTCGAAACCACAGTTGATATCGTGTCTGGCGGAGAAGACTTTTATGCTACCGGTGAGCTTCACTGGAGCAAATATCCTCTCATGCAGCTAAGTCTCTAACCGTGACGGTATTCACCCTCATAGGCCTAGTCGTTCTGGCGCGGAACTACCTGGACGTATATCCTTACGACAAGTGGGGCGACAAAGCGATTCCGGATTTCGAAGAAGGTCAAGAATTCATGCCAAGCGTGTGCGAACTGCGGGATGGACAAACTTCTCAACCTACTTTACTTACCGAGGCAGATTTGGTTGGGCTTATGGATAAGAATGGCATCGGTTCGTTCTTTTGTCCCTTTACCCCGGAGCGTTGCCTAACCCATTCAACTTGCTGCTGTGCAGGAACGGACGCCACCATCGCTCAGCATATCCAGACGATAATCGACCGCGAATATGTCATTGCGCGAAAGGACGGTTCTACTACGTACCTCGTTCCATCGAATTTGGGAATTGGGTTAGTTGAAGGCTACAGTAGAATTGGATTTGAGCGTAGTCTTAGCAAGCCACAGCTGAGACGGGAGGTCAGTTGTTTGGTCTAAGAGTTGCTTTTTTCAAAAGAGAGCTGCTCGCTAATTTCCTCTGGTTTGTAGACTGAACGTATGATGGTTCAAGTTTGCAATGGGGCAAAAACAAAGTCCGAAATGATTGATGAGAGCGTGGAGCAATACAAGCATGTGTTTGTGTTAGCAAGGAACAACTTCAATCGGATTGTGGAGGTATTTGGCTATCCGACGTTTGTCACCAATCTTCGGTGCACCGCTTACATAGTTGTCTCCAGAGCGTTCGACAGTATATGTTTGGCGACGGAGCCCAGGAGAGGAACTTTGAAGGCGTCGGTCCACCAGATGACGACGATGGAGATGCTGGAGGTGGCGGCGGGAGGGGTAGAGGAAGAGGACGAGGAGGAGGACGAGGGAATGGAAGAGGAAGAGGTGCCGCTGCCGCAAGAGGCCGTGGTCGCGGAGCAGCCCGACGACAAGCGCGTTAGTGGTTTTTACCCATTGGCCTGCCCTAGCTGTACTCACCTTGGAGGGGTTGATTTCTTTTAGCTCCGCCAAACGACTCTGATGACGAAGGTCAGTTATTCTCGTATGTGAACGAAGATGCGATGGACTGACGACTAACAAATGAAGACTACTTTAATGATCGGCGCCCTCCCGGAGGAGCTGGCATAAGAGCAGAGGTTGACCAAGCAAGACCTGCAGCAGCAATTCGACAACCTGCGCGTCCTCCGAGTAATGGTGCAGTTCTGTGCAACTGCCAGAAGCCTGCCGTGGAGAGGACGGTCACGCGAGAGACAGCCAACAAAGGCAGGAAATTTTGGATATGCGAGGACACCAAGTGCGACTTTTTCGAGTGGTTCCAGCCCGAGGGTGGATCTGGCAAAGTTGTACCTGCGAAGCGGACAAGGAGCGAGTAAGCGGGTGCATGTCGAAACTTGAGGGTCAAAGATACTCACCCCTTTCGAAAAGGACCACAGACTCGAACTTCGGAAACCGGCGAGGCCCAACATCCACTACAGGCGGTACTCGGAAGTGCAAATGCGACCTCACTGCTGTATTTCGCGAGGTTTACAGCGAAGGCCCAAACAAAGGACGATCATATTGGACTTGCCCCAATACGTCAAACAAGGCGAAATGCGGTTTCTTCGAATGGGATGATGGGGCTTCCGGATCCGCGGATGCTGGCCCGTCGAACTCGAGAACTTCAGGATCTGGTTCAGCCGGGAATGCGTGCTACAAGTGTGGCGAACCAGGTCATTTTGCGAATGGTGAGTGACATGAGTTACACGCTTTATTTTGGTTCGTTGGATTCACTCGGAACGTATGATAGAGTGTTCAAATGGTGCCACGCGAGGTAGGGGCCAAGCGTCGATGGGTGCTGCAAATGGTGCTGGTGATTGGGTGTGTTATAAGTGCGGGCAGGATGGGCATTTCGCAAATAGTGAGTTGTTCTCAGGTACTACGGAACGTCGATAACCCATTGACCTTGGCGTTATTCTTAGATTGTCCAAACGGCGATGGCGGTGGTCCAAGTGGAAGTAATAGTCGGTCTAAGAGCTTTGCGAGCGCAGGTGGCAAGACTGGAGAGTGCTTCAAATGCGGAAAGACTGGCCACTGGTCCAGCGGTGCGTGATGACTGATCCGAAACTTCCCCATTTTCTGAATTGAGAACCTTCTTTCAGACTGTCCAAACCCGAATTCGAAATCGACCCGGGGTCGTTCAGCTTCTGGGCCCTCCAGGTCACGCCGCGGAACCAAAGGGCGAGGGCCAGGGCGAGGATCGGGGACTAGAGGCAGGAGGAAACGAGGTGATTTCGAATCAGCCGAAGAAGACGACTATAGCTAGTCCGTCGATGAAACCCGTGTAGGATGCGCAAGTTGATGTACATTAATGTATTGTTATGTCGTTTGCTCTACCAGGTCTGAGCGGCCAAGTATACTGCTTATTCTCAATTATTTGACAATTGGTAGCCGCCGGGCCTGAGGTCTTGCTACCTGAGAGTCAGCCGTTTAAATCTGGTCGTCCAGGAGCGGTCGATCATCTTCAAGAATGCATTGTCGAGGGTGGTGTATTATTACAGTTGAAGTGTAGAATGCAATCGCAGATTTCGGAAAGGAGATGGCAGGAACAGAGAAAAAATTCGTGATTTTCTGACAGTGGCATCATTCGTCATCGCTGAGCGCCCCAACTCCTCTTCTACTGCTGCCTCCTTGGGCTGCCTGAGAAGGTTAAAGGTCGTCTGAGTAACGTCTCACAGTCAGGACGCAGAGGATTAGCTCACCTGAGCCTCTTCGGCAGCATCAATCCACTCGGAATATACATCAATGGGTTCAGAGAGATCTGGAATCAGTGTAGTCAGTGTGCCACGTTCTGACAGGTCGCCACCAGCAGCGGGACTAACGATGTATAGCGCATTGGAAGCTCTGCAGACGTAATAGGGGATCAGCAACTCGAGTTGATAGTAAGAAAGATACCCTATACTTGCCTGCCCGCATATCTTGCAGTTCAGATGTCCGACAGACTCCTTCTTGTCGAGCTTGCAGGTTATGGCGTTCTCATGATGGCAGTAGAGGCAAGTGAAAGTCGTATCTGGTCGTTCGTTTGATCAGTCTCATCAATGATGAGCGAAAGGAAGGTAGATTTACCCAGGACAGCTCTTTTCTTGGGACCTTGGGGCTTCTTGGACGACTTGCGCTTACCCATAAGAGCGGTTGGGAAAAGTTGGGAGAAGGACTGGGCTGACCTAAACACCGTCAAATAAAGACGACGCGTCAGTCTCGCTCTCAATCCTTCATTCGCAACTTTCCCTCTGTCTTCTGTTTCTACTAGCATTTTCATCCATGGACGAGATTGGCATTGAAATTCAAAAAGAGGTAAGTCTCTTGGTGGAATTCGAAAGCGACTTGGGTTCAAGGAGCTGACGCAAGCATCCCTCAGGAACCGACCTTCGGGTCAGTGGTGACTGAAAAGACAGCGCTCATGGAGGAGCTGCAGGCCACTGAAGACTACTACACAAAGTACAAGAAACTTACTCAACACCTCGAAATGCTTGAGATTCAGGAATCGTATATCAAAGAAGAGCAGGCTAACCTCAAGCGCGAGCTCATTCGCGCCCAAGAGGAAGTGAAGCGGATTCAATCAGTACCTCTCGTCATTGGCCAATTCCTCGAACCCATTGACCAGCATACCGGAATTGTCGGCTCTACAACTGGTTCCAACCATGTTGTCCGCATCCTCTCCACGCTTGACCGCGAACTTCTCAAACCATCCTCCTCCGTCGCCCTCCATCGCCACTCCAATGCCCTCGTTGATATCCTCCCCCCTGAAGCCGATTCCTCAATAGCTTTACTCGGTGCCGATGAGAAGCCCGACGTTGCTTACCACGACGTTGGCGGGATGGATACCCAGAAACAAGAGATCCGAGAGGCGGTCGAGCTGCCTTTGACGCAGTTCGATTTGTATAAGAAGATTGGAATCGACCCTCCAAGAGGTGTATTACTGTATGGGCCTCCAGGTAGGTACCCAGCACCTGTGTCCATTCCCTGTTTTGTTTACAGTCGTACGTTTAGGTACCGGCAAGACCATGCTGGTAAAAGCTGTTGCCCACCACACCACCGCCGCTTTCATTCGCGTAGTAGGCAGCGAATTCGTGCAGAAATATCTCGGCGAAGGTCCTCGCATGGTTCGAGACGTCTTCCGGCTTGCTCGCGAGAATGCCCCGGCAATTATCTTCATTGACGAAATCGACGCGATTGCGACAAAGCGATTTGATGCCCAAACTGGTGCCGACCGAGAGGTGCAACGCATTCTCCTTGAACTTTTGAACCAGATGGACGGTTTCGATCAAGGTAGTAATGTCAAGGTATGAGTGCGACCACCCCTAGGTCTGCCACGAGATTGATGCCCTTTCTATGAAGGTGATCATGGCCACCAACCGTGCAGATACCCTTGATCCTGCGCTACTTCGACCGGGTCGATTGGATCGAAAGATTGAGTTCCCACTTCCGTCTCGAAGAGAGAAGCGGTTGATCTTCCAGACTATCACCGGGAAGATGAATCTCAACCCGGACGTGGACCTAGAAGATTGTATGTATCGGCAACTTTCTATTACCGCGTAAATACTAATATTCGTATATCGCTTTTCCCAGATGTCTCAAGACCGGACAAGATCTCTTCGGCCGAGTGCGCTTCGATCTGTCAAGCCGCTGGATTACAAGGTTCGCATTTGCACCGTTTGTCGTGTTGAATCTGACTCGAAATGCTTAACTTCGTTAATAGCTGTCCGCAAAAATCGGTATGTCATCCTCCCGGCGGATTTCGAGGAGGCGTGGAAGGTAAGCCCCTATCTTGGCTTCTGCTTACCACATACCGGCTTTTCTCACAACATTTTTCTTCTTTCACCTTTCCCCAGCAAACCGTCAAGCGGTCTGATGAAACCCATGAGTTCTGTACGTGGCTGTCAACTCTTTCGCATCTACACGAGCTAACATATACGTTGTCCTTCGTGCACGTTCAACAGATCGTTAAACTGGTGAGATTTGTCAGATTCCCGTCTTCGGGTCTCGTCACTGACTCCCAGTTTCGCCTTTAGCTGTCATCTATACATTGCATTGCCACCTATATATTATCTACCTCGTGTAAAAGACTCAACCCTTTAAGCTCTGCGCCTTCTGCTCTTAATAGGTAGCACCAGTAGAACACCCATCTTCTGGTCGCTCATTGAATAGAGCTATATAACTCCGACGTCAAGAGATTAGATTAGGCCTCTAGCGTCACCGCTTATCTTTTCGCTCTTTCTCTTCTAGGAATGCGTGACATGTTGTTGCGGGTACATCTCTTCACCCCTTAATAGGCGATTGGTGAGTTCGTGAAAAAAGTCTAGACGCAAGCCACTTATGACCCCCCCAGTATTCGTAGGTTATATGGGAATATCCATAGTTATCTGTCACTTGCATGTGCGATCTTTTCGTGTGAGATCTTTTATTCGTCTTGAAGTCATTGCTCCCACTTCACTCTGGCGTCTTATGGGTTCTAAAACCAGAGTCGCCCATTCCCGGGAGCTACATTAATTCCAATCAGGCCCTTTCTATTTTGACTTTCCTCTCTCCTATTCATGAGAGGACGGTTCCACAGGCTGGGCACATTTCTCCTTGTTTCATTGTAACGTTTTACACTACGTTAGAAAATACATCACGCTTCAGAACAAGTTTGTTCTTTTTAAATCTAACCCTCACCAACACCAAATCTAGTCCACGACATGCGGTGTCTGATAGCCACTAACGGGTAGCTTGGCCTTTGACTTGACCCCGTTGCTTGGTTGACCTAAAGCCGCTGCGTGTTGAGTGGCCACCTGAATTGCACGGGCCATCGTCGAACGAACGCGGCCATCTTCTAAAGTCAGTAGACCAGCGATGGTACATCCACCGGGAGCTATATAGCACGGGTTAGTTCCGTTTCACGCTCCTGGACCAGTAAGCAGCTTACTAGTAACAGAATCCTTAATCGTTGCGGGATGGACACCTGACTGCAAAGCCATCCGAGCCGTGCCTTGGAGGGCTAAACAGGCATAAGTTTCTTTCGCGTCTCATGCAAGAGATTGCTTACTTTGGGCAGCAAGCTCAAGGGCTTCAGCTCGAGGTAACCCCATCATGACTCCGCCGTCGGCCATCGCTTCCAGAACAAGGCAGACGAATGCGGGACCAGATCCAGAGAGAGCTGTGCACGCATCAAAGTGTTTTTCGTCCAGGAAGCGGCAACGGCCGATCGAAGAAAAGATGGTTACAATGATCTCCCTGTCAAGCGCATTCTCTGGAGGAACGCTAGACACGACCGTCATGCCTTCTCTGATCTGTAGTGTTAACCGTTAGATCCATACTCTATCGAGAGGGCTCGTCATCGAACTTACTCGGCAAGGCGTGTTTGGCATCGCCCGGACTACTCGAGTCGTCGGCAGCACCCAATCCTCAAGCTGTGAGATAGTTACACCCGCCAAAATACTGATCAGCAGTTTCTTGTCCAGAGCTTCTTTCACCCCAGACAGGCTGAGAATGTTTTGAGCTTGTTGAGGTTTGCAACTACATGGACCGAACAATAGACTTGTTAGCGGTCCTCCATCCGTCGCCGACCATAAACCCTACCATAAAATAACCACTTCCGACTCCTGGATAGCCTGCAGATTGTCTCCCACCACGATTTCGACCGCTTGACCAGCTGGACCAAGGTCGCCGAAAGTCCGACGAAGCTTCCTCGCACTTTCTTGGCGGCTCACGCAAGCAAGGAAGCGATTCGGAACAGCCGCGTCAGATGCTGACAAGAGAGTAGGCGTTGAAGTCCCGGAAGCTGAAGCTGACTGGCGTTCAGGACTGCCTTCCGACCTAGCCGTCGTCCTGGCCTCCAAGCTGGCAAGGACTCCCGAGGTGATGGCAATGCCCATCGTTCCGCAACCTGAAAGACGAATTTATATATATTCAATCAACGTAAACGATATGAACAGACCAAGAATGCAAAGCGTGTAACCCATTGTCAGTAGAACGACGATGAAAACGAGGAGAGTCAGGAAATTCGGAGTGTCGCGAAACATGGACAAATAACGGGCAAATATGTAGTTCGCGGAAAACTCTTATTAGCCCATCCGGTTTAGTAAAGACAGCCCTGCATTTCCTGGTTTGGTGGGTGCTGATCTTGGAGCCGGACGAGAAGGGGGTTGGAAACGTGAGGCTAGACTGTGGTCAGGAGCTGGATCTGTTAAACGAGAGGAGAGGGATGGGCCAGAAGATTTAGACGGCGGCAGAGGGTCTCCAACGCGTTCCGACAGCGGCACGGCGTTAGATTTAGGAGATTGGCTCGCGATTGGACCCCGAGCCTGAGGATGAACAAGCGTGCTTTCAGGCCGCCTGGTCTCCGCTTCAGGTTGTCCATGATCGAACGATAGCCGCATAGCACGAGGAGAGGTTGGTGGTAAGCGCTTGATAACATCGATCGGCATGTCAACTTCCCCCAAGGTTGAACTTGATGGGGCGCCCGTTGCATGGCGTTCTGTTGCAATTGTATCGTGTTCGAATCTTTGAGGAGGGTCGGCTGGCATCGTATCGGGAAATCCCCTTTCCTCCAACGTCTGATTCGGCCACGCTGCTTGATTTATTGGTGCCTCGGTGTCACGATACTCTTGTTCAGAATTCTGCGATGATATTGTTGAAAACTCTCGGTATGACCTATCCATCACCTCATCACGGGTTTCCCATGCGGGCTCCCCATGGGCTCGATCGCCGTAGTCCCGGCTATTCTCAGACCATGCCTCCCGAGAAGATGGTATTGGATGTGTTCGAATTCGACCCGACAACGAGGAAGATCCGCCTTCCCTATATTCGTCGTAATTATGCCGACTGTACCGATCTGCACTTGGTGGGGGTGAAGGGGAGCGGCGCCGGGCTGGCGGTGACCTGGAACGACGAAAATCGCGTGGCTCATCGTACCGAGAATAATCATGTCGACGAATTTCGCCAGGACGGGGCGCAGAGGCATATGCCCGGGAGTCGTCGCGAGGTGGGTAGTATGATTCCATACGCTGTGCCTCGTTGGGGTGGCGGCTTGAGTCTTCGTGTCGGGAATGACGATCCCGATCGACGTCCCGGTAAGACCTGCTATCGTACTGTCGCTCCTCCACACGGCGAGGGCCCCTAGGTGGAGCTCGAGGACGTGGCTCTCTTTCAGGGGTGCGACCTCTGTATGGCGCAGGGGGAATACCTCGCCCAGCTCTTTCTGTTCGATAATCGCTTTCGAGGGGCCTCGAATTGTGGGATTCGTAAGGTGCAGGCCGTCGGTCCACATCTCGATCGGACCGGTCGTAATAGCGTCGGCGCCTGTCGTAGTCTTCATAATGTCTGGTATCGTGATCATCTTCAGCGTGTCCTGAACGGCTTGTGCGGTCTTCATTGAAGCTTTCATGACCTCCTACCCTCGGTGCTCCACGGCCACGGCCTCTTGATGCGAAACCCCGACCACGACCTGGAGCAACGCGTGGGTCCCGAGGCTCAGAAATTTCTGTGTTGCCTAAAGGAAGTCTCGCATACGGGGACACATCGGCTCCATGATTTACTCCATCGCTTCTTTCTTTCGACATCTGTTCCGCCTGGTGGCGTTTGGGTGGAGGGAAGTCTGCGGTTTGATGGTCGACATCACCTGTTCGCTCCCGCTTTCGGCCTTGGTCCGATACTGCCGTCGAATGCAGTATCGAATTTGGTAGGGGCGGCGTTCGTGATGGCTTGTAGCCATCGTGTCGAGTTGTGCCCTGTGAACCAGCCAAGCCGAGTGCATTTGGAAGCTGTCCTGCGTCCAAGGTTGTCGGGACTCGGCTCCGTTCCTTGGGAGGTCCATATGATCGGCCAGCCAGAGGGTTGGGATAAGGATCAGGCTTAGGAACTTGTTCTTCGGTCCGGAGAACAGATTGGCTTTCTTGAAGCATCGTGCGAGGCTCGCTCTGCATCCGCATCCTAGGGCTCGTTGCCGGTTTCGCTGGGAGGTCGAGAGGGAGGGACTTGTTAACTTGGACTTGTGGAGGTTTGCTGGGCAGGTCATGGGCACGAGCAATCTCTGTCGGTGACGGGAGAACTCGATCCAGCCCAGCAGTTGGCTGATGTGTTAGGCGGTTCAAATCGGCGTTCGAGTGATCTGGGGGCGCGAATAGAATGGTAGGCGGTTGGTGAACACCTGGTCGGGCAAGGTGGGGACCCGTCGTTTCAGGAGAGTCTTGTACATTGGAGTCTTGTGCCACACCCAAGATAGACCCTCCTTGTTCGGCAAGCTGACTGAGTTGTTTTGACGGCAAGTGGGGTAGAGGTACTTCATGTTCCAACTGTCTTGTGGGTTGAGAAGTGGCCACCCTCATCGTTGGCAATAGTCCGACACCGGGAGATGAAGGAGAGGGTGTCTCGGAAGCGGATATCAATCCATCAACCCCCTCCATACCCGCGGTGACTTCAGAATGCCAAAGAGGGGGAGGAAGATGGCCTGGCGTTTGGGCCCGTGGCGGGAATCTCGAAGTCATCATCGTTGACGTCTCTTCTTCAGCATGAATAGTAGTAAGTTGGCGTGGTGGTGAGGAAGGACTTCTCTGTCGGGGAATTCGAAGTGGACGCTGGTCATCACCAAATATGCGTTCATTTACCTCTGGAATCGACGGTCGGGCCGCCACTTGAGCTGAAATATCGTTCTCCGGGTGGAGAGAGGTTGGAAGGAAGACTGGGCTCGCTTCTTCCGATTTGGCTTCAGTCTTCACAAATGGCTCTGGAGTAATAGCATGTTGACGGGGAGCTCTAATAAGGGGGAATGGTAGGAGCCTCTGAGCTTCGGTAGACGAAGCTGCAGGCCCAATGGTTTCGGTCTGACGAGAAAGCACTCCCCCCAATTGCCTCAACGCCACGTTCCTTACCGAAGAAGTTAGTGAATGAAGGGGATTCGCTATCTGTTGACCTGTTTGAGGTATCTCAAACTTCTGTTCGGGTTGCTCCCAGGTTACAGGAGGGGCTGGAGCAACACGAGAAGTATTCCTTCGTTGACGAGATGGGCTCCATGGAGCAGGCGAATGAGTCTTGACCCGGGTTCCACCAACATGGCCACTACCCGAAGGAGGAATATTCCGTGAACTTGCCAAAGCGAGGATTGCTCTAGACTTGGCATTCGAGGCTGCTGCTTTGGGAGAGACTTGAGTATGCTCCCTGAAGGAAGGACCGGAGCCACCACTAGTAATACTCTGGGGACGTTCCCTATCTTGGTTGTACTGCTGCCGAAGCCATTCGACCCCGGTAAGTTCTCGAGTTTCCGGTGTGGGCGCTGGGGAAGGAGCTGGCTGAAGGAGGAGCTGGGAGGGGACCGAGACTGGCACAGGAACGGACGACGACTGATGGACCTCCGTCATGATACTATCCCGTTGAAGCTCCTCTTCACGTCGGCTTTCCTTTTCTTCAGTAGGCAGACGCGTCGCTTCTGCTTCCTCTTGACGCTGTTGTTCGTCTCCGATGCTGATTTCTTCCGCGCCTCGTGAAAGAGGTCGCTCCTCGATCGCACGACGCTCTCGTTCTACTCGGTCCACTTCTTCTGGTTCTCTCTGCCTAGCTTGTTTCTGGAGTCCCTGCACTCGTTCCTCTCCTTGTGCGCGCGAATCATCTTCCTTGCGCAACTTGTTGGAGACCTCCGCCCACTCGTTCTGTTCTTGTGCTACCTCAGCCATCAGTCTCTCCAATGGTGTAGGTGATTTGGGGAGCTCATAGGGTGTTCCTACAAATGGATCACGTTGAAATATTTTTGAGACAGGTTTTGACAACGCAAGGGTAGCAGAAGATGATGGAGCGGTGGATGGGCCGGGGACGATGGCAGAAGCACTTTCAATTTGTGCATGCGGCGGAGGTAAGAGAGGTGGGGCAGAGGACGGCAGAAGGGAGCTTAGTAAGGGTTGAGTGGTGGCCTGTTCAGGTATCAATGTCGCTGGACTTGGCGCCGAAGCTTGAACTGTGATAAATGGAACGGATGCCACAGGTGAAGGAGCCGATGTAGGCACCAGTCCTGTTGAAGGGCTGGCGTTCGGGGTTGGAGATGGTGGCAACAGAATTGAAGTTACTCCCAGCCCGAGACGATTCGCGAGCAAGCGGCCCCGCTCGCCTGAGCCTGCCTGACGCGGTGCTACTTCCTCTGGAGCAGCGAGAGGTGGTGGTTTAGCTGCTTGTTTAGTAGGAGCAGGCCTGGCCAGGGGTGAGGGATTACCGCTCGATATTCGGTCGAGTAACGAGCCTCTGGCTGAAGGGAAAGACTTGGGCGCAATGCGTAGTGGAGTTGCATCGAGTTCCCGTGCTGGATGCCACTCGACAGATGCTGCATCCATCATTTCAGAGTCTTCATTGGTAGGATCGCCCATACGCGACAAAAGGCTCGGGGCTTTGCGCTCGATCCCCTTGCCCTTGCTAAACGTTGTTTTCTGGACCGGGAGCGGTAGTGTAGAGCTGAACGTAAATGTCTCAAAAGTCGGTGGTGCAGGAGTTTTCGGTGAAGGAGACGGTTGTATTTGGGTGCTAGAGGAAGCTGACATCGAAAGCGGTGGTGGGCCGTCTGCTAATGGATCGTAGTTGCTGTCGTCTGACGGAGACGCATCCATTGCGACGTCTTCGCCCGCCGGCGAGCTCCCAGAGGACGATGACATGGCTGGTTCCGAAGGAGAGGGTTTTCTAGGTCTGAGATACACTTGGTTGGAGGATGGTTGCATTATATAGATTACGCTGGGTTTGGCCCTGGGGATGCAGGACAAGGGTGGCGACACTGCGCGTCAGAAAGGTCAAAAAGGACGCCGACTATTCGCAACCACTATACGTTTGCAAAACTCACAGTATATGAGATGTAGTGAGGGCTCGTCAGCTTGTAGTGCGGCCCGATTCAGACGAACGCAGATTCTTGTTTGTGGGCGAAACGGTCCAAGCGGTGGGTGAAACTCGAGGGCTGATCGTGAACCAAACTTGATAGTTCCCGCGCAAAAGACGCCGTGACGGAGTTATCACCCACCTGCAAGTTCAAGGCCGAAAGCAACGTGGATTGACATTGGTTTGCCCTTTCAGCTCTCTCGATCCGGTCATGTCATTTGAGCAAAACGTTTTCCTATTTTATCCTTGCGCCTTTGGGTTCACAATCAAGAGTCTGGGTTACCCTCGTCATTGGTTTCCCACGCCGTCTGTGATTGGGATTTGGGCCGGGCCGTTCATTCCAATCCTATCACTTCAACCCGTGTCGAATCGTTTCCACCGTCAAGCTCATTTCCAGCTCTACTACTATCGCTCTCTACTCCTTTATCTCAACTCGCTCGTTCGAAAGTACAGCTCCGACATCGTGGCGGCTCTCATCCACAGCTCCTCGGTCTCGCCTCCTCGCGAGAGCTAAATGCTATCTCAGTTCGGATAAGCTTGACCTCTAACGGATTAAATAGCAGAGGGTCTAATGAAAGTGCCACTTTTGGTAGGTTTCTAGCTGACAAGCCTGCGGTCAACCATTACCTCCAAGGCGAGTTTTCTTCGCAGAAATTTCGCGCACCTGAAACTCTGACCCGATCGACGCCCCTCAGACCACAAGACTGTTGTATGCGCTACCATTGCAAGTCTCGCTTCGACGTCATGCGGCTACCCAGTAAGCCCGAAGCCACCTGATCGTATCAACATTACGGCTGATTATGCTGTGCAAAAGCTTGATTCCTTGAAAAGCCGATTGCAAACGTCTCGCGAACATGTGTCCGTCCCTCGCATGGCAGCCATCGTATACCGCGAGGAGGGCGTTGCAGGCTTCTTCCGTGGGATATGGATACCTCTGTTCACTATATCTGTCGTCCGTGAGTCCCCCAAGCCACCGCCTTCATCTGTTGGGGATCGAGCGTAACGGAAGACCGCGTTCTCTCCCCACTCCGTTAGGCGCCGCATCTTTCTCAATATACACCGACGTCAAAGCCCTACTGCACTCGGATCACATATTTGAAAAACCAAGAGTACTGGATGTTGCTTTAGCAGCTGGGGTCGGTGGGGCGGCGAGCGGCGCGGTAATTTCAGTCGGAAGCACCCGTAAGGGCTCTCTCAGTCAACCAGACCTTCAGATAATGTACACTGACCTTATCATCACCTAGCATTTGAACTGGTCAAGGTGAGAACATGATGCTAGAGCAGCGATAGGAGAACGAGAATATGAACGACCAAAATTTTGGGACAAAAAACGTCACAGGTTCGACGGCAGTTGGAATACTCGATAGCAGCTGCGAAGAATGTCAAAATTGTGAAACCTCCAAACACGATTGAAGCAGTGAAAGAGATCGTGGCTTCAAAGGGCATTCTTGGCTTGTACCAGGTTCGGGCAGCTCTTGCACGATTGGGATCACTAGTCGTTATCTAACGACCGGGCCGATAGGGATTCAAGCTGCACTTCTGGCGTGATATGTCGGGATCGGCGCTGTATTTTGGCGAGTACGAAGCAATGCGGCACATGTTAGGACGTCGACCCTCCGGAGAGCAAGGAGAAACTCCACCATGGCTCCCAATACCTCCACCTCTGATACCATTCGTTTGCGGATCACTGGCAGGTGTGACTTCTTGGGCTTTAATATACCCTCTCGACGTGTATGTGATTCCGACTCTCGTCATCTTTACTCGGAGAATACTGACCATCCACTTTACGTATCAGTGTGAAGACCAAAGTCCAGCAACGAGCTCTGGCTGGGGTGCCCCCGCGTGGAACTTGGGAAACCTTCACTCGCCTTCTTCGTGGACCTGATCCGAGTAATCCAAGGCCGATAATACAGGGTGTCGCACGGCTATATCAGGGGTTAGGTGAGTAATCGACCTCGGTGGGCCAAGGCGTGAACTAGGCACTGACGATATCCCTCGCATGATAACAGGTGTGAGTGCTGCACGGTCAGTTCTGACACACGGTTTCCTATGGACAGTGTACGAATGGGTAAAAGTTTGGGTAGAAGCTTTGCCTGGGTAGTCTGATTTTGCCTTCACGCAAAGGAGTAACCATATCCTAAAAAAACTTTTTCATTTTGCTCTTCTCTGCATCTTCCTACTGTGGTAGAGCGTAATTAATATGTATCCTCTTCGCGCTCTCTCGGGGGCTATAATAGAGTCAGCATTACGCATGCAATGATTGCCCCGAGCTTGTCAGGTAGATAAATAGGGGCGATTGGGTTTCACAGGGTCCAGTCGAAACACTGACGAATCCTTCAACCACCGCCGCGTTTTCAATTGCACCTACCTAGCACGAAACTAATACGACAATGGCGAGTGTACCGTATCTAATGCACTCATATATCGACTAAAGCATACTTACGGCTCACGATACGCTTGCAGTTCGGCGGATACGACGAAGATGATGAAGGACACTTCCCCCCAGCTGGTGGACCTGGTGGACTCTTCAGTGGGCTTGGTCTGGGTGGCGGGCCTGGATGGGCTGGCCCTGCACGCAGAGCTAATCCAAGGCAGTATGACGAATACTTCAAAGCGTATAGCGTCGCGATGATGCCAAGTCGAGAACGAGCAAACCTGAGCTATGGCGGAAAGAGTTGAGTTTCCAACCCCCACCACAAAGCCGCGGTCCCCTTGCAATCAGACACTAATTGTTGATGGCGCCCCACTCGTTCTATCTTTGAAATAGTCGTTATGCCCCCGTCTGCACTAGCTAAACTCAGTACGTTTCACCGAATTTCGCTGATTGTGGCTGAGGCCGACGACTGACCGACGCGCGCGCGCGCGTTCTCGCCCAATGACAGCTAATCTCGATATTGAATCGCCTTGGATGTTCCAACTTCGCAACCCTTCAAACCCTGCTGCATCGACCCACGCTGGTGTGCTCGAGTTCATTGCTGAGGAGGGATGCGTGCATCTTCCATACTGGGTACGCGTCCACGGGCCTTTGTGGTTTTTCGGACCGAAGGCTGAACGTCAGATGTCCAACGCGTCCCTAATCAGATGATGAAGACGCTCCGGCTTAACGAAGGTGATGCTCTCCGAATTAGCGGTGTGAAGTTGCCCAAGGGCAAGTTCATCAAGATCCAGCCCCAACAAGTGCACTTCCTGGAGGTTTCCGATCCAAAGGCCGTGTAAGTCCCCTACCCCCCTTGTTTCCATCCTATGCAGCGCACCCTCGATCAACGCTTATACCGGCTAAATTGCTTCTTTTCTAATTTTCCTTTGCGGCCCCTTAATCATTCTAGTCTAGAACAAGCTCTACGGAACTTCACTTGTCTGACTGCCGGGGATATCATCGAGATCAGCTACAATTCGATGGTTCTGGACTTTCTTATAATGGACGTCCAGCCTGCCGGAACCGGTATTAGTGTGGTCGACACAGATATTGAGGTGCGTCTGCGGATTACTATGCACGGGCTAGGCCGGAAGGGCGGCTTTATGTGATTGACATATCCCCCCCTCCCCTCCCCGATGGATTTAGGTGGACTTTGCTGCGCCCAAAGGCTACGTTGAACCGCCGAGGCCTGCTCCTGCGCCGGTCGAAACTATGGCGACGAAGCTCAAGATTGACGTCAGCAGTTCGACGCCTGGATCGTCTCGCCCTGGGTCGGCGCTGGGGGCCGCACCTGCCCCCGATAGCGACTTTGAAGCGTTCAAAGGTTCTGGACAAACGCTGGGCGGCCGCAAGACTAAAGGAAAGGGTACATCGGTGCGCAAGATCGCCCCTGTCGATCCGGACAGTTTGATCTATCGGACAGAGTGAGTGGCTGTGAAGTGATTTTCAGATTCGCGGGGTTCAGGTGACTGACGGGTTTTGCGATGACGCCGGTTTTCGCTTGTCCTGCGTATTGCAGTAAACCGAAGATGGTTACCAACGAGATGCTGACAGATGGCCGCCAAGTCCCCGCGGCGTTGAACCTTCCCTTCGGCAAGTTGTTCTTCGGATACACGGTCATACCGTACAAGGCCCCGGCGTCGGAAGGATCCGGTGCTAGCGGTTCTGGTGCATCGTCACCTCCGCCAGTCGCGCAGGTATGTGACCCAATCATACCACGCTTGATTTTGTTCCGACGGCGGATGCTAATCGGTGCGTGGTTTGTGATCACCTTGTTCTCCTAAGACCCCGTCATTCGGCGGAGGACCTGGCCAGACGCTTTCGGGACGAGCCCCCCGCCAAACGCGAACACCCGTGACACAGCCTGGGAGTACTGCGGCAGGTGGATCGACGACGAAACCAGATGATGGTAAATGGAAAGGAAAGGGGAACAGTCTGACCGGCGGATCGCGGCCCAAGCGACGCTCTCCTTCGCCTGAGTACATCGACGTCGACAGCGATTGATGAAAGGAAAAAGAATTTCTGGATAGATATTTCCATATTTGCTGCCCTTTTTTTTAGTGTGTTGGAGAAGCCGCCACTTGTGTTGGTGGGATATAATTAAGTGAATGGGGATAAGGCGAGGCGCAATCTGAGTGGTCCGCGTTAGAGCCGCGCCTAGTGTGATGACAGGACTCTGCAAATTACACAGGTGAACGTGCCCTTAGAATCGGGTCTTCCTTTATGCCCTGTTGGCACGCCATGTCTTTGTTCTCCCCCCGACACTCCGCCTTGAGCTGCAGAACTCTCTTTTGGGAATGGCCGCCGAGGGTCGACCCCCACCAGGAGCACAAAGTAGGGGGCTATGCGCTTTCAAGACTTGGGCAGGAGAAATCTATAAAAGGCCCGACTGGAAGTTCGTAACCTCTCTTGCCATTTATTTTCCTTTTTATTTTTCTTTTCTTGCTTTTTCAACTGATTAACAAAATCCATCAATCCCCCTACCCACAAATCAAATTCATCCCCCCCATCTCCCATCATTTCTGATCAATCCACTTCCATTATGCCCGTCAGTGACGTCCCTCCAGGCCTAGAGCCCGTCTCTTCTATCAAGGTGGTCGCTGCCGGAGGTGACTCCCGGTGGCTTCCGTACGCTGGCAAGGCAATCTTCTCCAACGTAATTCCCGTCGACGAACGGGATGGCAGGGTACGACGGGCGGTTTCGACGCTTTGAATGCACGGCTGATCCATCATCCACCCACCAGATCTTACTGGCCTTTAGAGTCGACGGGTTTGGGAGGAACAAGGTGCGTCGGAGGGTGTGTGACCCGATTACGTCGAGTGCACTGACACCATGGCCCTCCACGCAGTACAACCCATTCAGCGGTCCCATTCAACCCGGCTCAAGCGCTTCAAAGGCCGCTACTCGCGATTTACAGGTAAAGTCCACACGCCGCTTTTGTTCATCCGCTTTGGGCTAACAAACCGCTTTTGTAGACTCAATGTGGCTTGCAAGCCGTTGACATATCCAAACTAGGAAAGCTCATCGTTGTCCTCGAGGGCAACGCCATCGCTCTAGACGTAGATGTATTCCGCTCAACTTCATGGAGAGGCGATGTCGTCGAGTAAGTTCCGGTTACTCATTCGTACGCACCCCCCATCGGTCTCTAACGAAAAATCCCACTGCGTTTACAGCACTGTCGAAGTCCGACCTCGCTGGTTCTCCCACCCCACCGCACTCTCTTCCGGATCACCAAAGCTCCCTACTGTACCATGGGATCAAATGTTTGAGGACAACAAATTCTGGATTCCTTTGGTTACAGAGGGCAAGTACTTCATCGGCCGAATCGACTTTGGCGCACCCAGCCCCGGGGAAGACGTCGGTCCTTTGTTGAGGTATTGGTTCGCCACGGTCTAGGGACACTTCTCGTTTCGTCGTCTTGTTCTGCTTTTCTTCTCCCCTCATCGTTTGTGCCTCACTTCGCTTTCCGGACATGCCAGCAATTGTTCCAAATCCAACTCATCAATGCCGAATATGCATTGTACAGTACTGCTTCCACTCCATGTACCCGTTTCCCTAATACTGTATACAGCCGAAAGGCTGGATCATAATAACATGGTTGCCTTTTTTTAACCAAAATCTATTTGCGCCTCTGGGCCTTCAGGGTCAGGGCACGAGTCGAACGTCGTACACCTGGGCTTGTTTTGAGTTTGTCGACATGAACGCCAGGGATTCCCCTTTGTTTGAGGCATACGCAAACGCAAGCCAGTGCAACCCGCTTCAACAAGGCCTGAAATTTAGAACTCAGTCCTGGCAGGCCACGCGCTGCCCTGTGGACTCACCTGTAGAGGGCTTATTCTCTAATCAACGGCATGTGCCACTGACGACACGAGGCCCACTGAGCCTGAGTGAGCATCAGAACCCACCCACTCGCTTCTTTTTCTTCACCGCAGCACCAGTCGTAGATCTGGACCCAAATACGCCCGAAACGGGTTGAGTGCTTGACAACATGGATTGAGGTGGAAGAGTGTTGTTCCCAAACGTGTCAGCTGGCTGGGTGGCCCAGTTGGGTTTGGCCATGAGGTTGGGCTGGGAAGCAGGGTGCATATATGCGTCGTTGGGTTCTCGTCCTGCGGAATGGCCTAAAGAGAAGGGGTCGGAAATCCGCAAAAACGGTGCCATGGACGAAAGGCTTGCTTGTTGGGGCGGTGGCAGGGTGGGCGCGATGGGGTCTGCTGCCTGTGTCGGAGCGCTTTGCACAAACGGTACAGCCGTCTTTGTAGTGGTTGCATCAGGTTTCTTGGGAAGACCAGCAGCAGGAGCATACGGATTGACGTAGAGCACACCCCGGGGGTCGTCTCCAATCTTCCAATTACTCAGCAGAAGCCGAGTTCCCTGGTCGGGGACGTCATCTGTCGGCCGTCGCCGGTTCTTTCGTCTCCTCTTAGCTGGGATGTCCTCTACGTCTTCCATCTTCGGTGAGCCTTTGACACCAAGTGATTCAGGCTTGAGAAAACCGAATTCGATTGGGGGAGGTTCAGCCCCAGATATCGAGGTTTTCGACATCATCGAGATAGCTGCTTCCACTCCGGTAAGCACCTCCTCTGGCTTGGATTCTGTCTCGCGGAATGGGCGCATCGAGAAGACATCCAACGACATGGCGAGATCCACTGCGAGCGTGCATGCTGAGATGTCTTCTCTCTCCCAGGTGGCTGCATCTGTGGCTTCCATTCGGCTGTCGACGACGTCGAACTTTCGATATTTGCTTTGTCCGAGATCTTGCAGCTTTGAAGGTACTGGCGTGTTCTTATCACAGAGAGCGTCGAGTGTATCGCTGATGCTCCAATTCCAGGTTGTGTTCTGTGCGATAGCTTCGATAGGAGGGATTGCCGACGTATCGCAAGCATCTTGAAGGGCTTCGTATCCTTCCTCCGAGTGAAAAATCGTCTTGGCAAAGACGTCGCCCCTTTGTTTGTCGTCGGTTCGGTCGCTACTCGCGCGGCGAGCGATGTCATGGCTGAGATGTTTGTGGTCAGCAGCTTTAAGAGTCGTGTAAACAAGACGGTTGCTTACAACGTCAGAAACATGGAGTCTCCGAAAATGGAATCCATTGGTGCGGTGTGCAGATTCTGAAGGTGCTCTATGGGGTCTGGGTTTGGGGAGGTGGGCCGTTCAATGCTTTCAGCATCCTGTTTAGGCGTTGCGAGAAAAAGTCCTAAAAGGATCTCTGGATTGAGCTGAATTCGAGGAACTCAGTGAGAGCTTAGCTTACGTTCGTAAAGCGACCGTAAGTCATACTCCTTGGACTCCCGTAAACCCAACGTCCCGTATTTCGAGCCACTGCGCTCAGCGGCTTCTATGGCAGCCTGCATCCCGTGAACTTCCTCGGACCACTCCCTCAGCGCATCGTCTGGATAAGACGAAGGAACGTCACTGATCCTGGTCCTGAATATTGCGTACCCGGTCGTGAGCTCAAAGACATCAAACGACTCGTCCCTCTGGAGATCTTGTAAAGGATGTCGGAAAAGATGGAGACCGTGGCGTGGGTGTGCGCGCGATACGTTATATGGGGAGGATAGGAGGAATGATCGAGGAATGTTTGAAGAGGCATGGACTCGGAGCCTGACTCCAGTCTCCGATTGTTGGTTCTTGGACCAGGTCATGGAGTATACACTGACCCAGTTATTTCGAAGAGAGTAGAGACATGCTTCGGGATCTTTTGGGAAGGATAGACCAACGTTAGTCTCGAAATCTCCTTGGATGGTGATGACGGTACGTACCATTGACGCCGGGCATCCAGGCCACTTGGAGCCCTGGCTCGGATTGCCGGTCGTGGCGCCAAGCTGCAACAGTTCTGCCAGATGGTGTATCAAACCAAAATAACTTGGTCGTAGTAGCGGCACATAGAGTGAAGTTGATCGCTGTCGAGGTGATGCACGTAAAGATTCCGTCGTTGGGGTGAAGTTCAAAGACGATCTCGCATGACGGAACACCTCCCTGTTGCGCGAAAGAAATGAAAAGGGAGCCATAGAGGAACAGAGGCAGCAAAAGTCTTACCCTTAGATCGACTCTTCCAACGAACCGGCCCGAGATGACATACACGACGCCGACCAATCCGCTATGAGCCAAGCGCCAATGACGCGCGTCGTTCGATAGCGCATATTTCCGTGTATTCTCAATTGGAAGATCCATTAGCAGTACCCTTCAGGGCGATTGTCATGTTAGGTGAGCGGGATTATTTGACACGAAGACAATTGCAGGCTTACGGTGTGCTGTTGCCGTCTTCCGAGCTCCAGCTCCAAAGCCGACCTCCTTCATCAACCAGAATCAACCTGACGTGGGTCACATTCTCTCCCAGAATGTGGTCAAAAATCATGTCCATAAAGGGCTTAGAGTCGTGTGAGGCGAGCTCAACGGAACCAAGGACCTTGAGTGAGACGGGAGGCTGGTTCTCCTTGACCCGTTTTTTGGGAATGAGCTGGCACACCATCACGTCGTTTGAAGTTCGCAGAGCGATCGCGCAGACTATGAGACAAGCCTGTCAATGGTTAAGACGGCCGTTTGAGAATCGCCTTCGCTTACTGTTGTTCGATGTTGATATGCCGATGATCTGGAGTATTGGCTTTTCAAAGTCCTTCAATATATTGGGGCATGCCACGAATGGGGCGAATTGACCATTATATTTACTGAACGCCGATACGTCTAGGTGGTATTGTCAATACCGCACGGACGACTCAGCAAGAACCAACCGACTTACTGAGGCAGCTTCCACTTTCACCAGAAACAAAGGCAAGACACGAGAAGTGTTGTGGTTTGGTCTTCTCGTCTCCAAAGGGAGAGTCGATGGTGATGGCCACAAGCCGATTTCCGGCGTATGGGTCGAACAGTGATGTCTGTTCCGGGGTCGAATGATCCTCCATAACGAGATCCTGGAGCAATTCGAAGGGAATATCCAAGTCAGGGTAAAAGTCCCTCAGGAACCGAGCCTGTTAAACGTTCGTGACAGGATTGACAGTCAGCGATCTGAGGGGCGCCCAAAGGAAGTATTGAACTCACGCTTTGTTCAGCCCGCTGGTAAGCAGTAATTTCTGGAGGAGGTGGAAGTCCAATCGACGTTTTTGGATAAACTTGAATGCTTTGAGATACATTTTCAGCTAATGAAAGGCTCCGTTGAGTGGAAGTGTCTGCCTATCTTCAATGGTGTAGTCTCACCACGGGAATCCGCGCCGCCCTCGTCTACCAAAACTTCCCATTCCAGCCTCCGACCCTGTTTGACCAGCGTGGCCGCAAAATTTCCGCCTATTTGAATAGTAGGTATATCCTCCCGCTGTATTGTATGCCCGGGAGGCAAGTACTTTCTCGGTGCTCGCCTAGGGGGTGGCCGAGGAGCGACCCGGCTATCAAGCGGCCACGGATACTGCATTTTGTCACGGATTTCGCCAGTCCTTCAGTCGTATGTCTTGCTGTTTTACAGAGATCCACATGTATAAGAGGAAAGAGGACGACCAAAACTGGTGGTTCGGCTGGCTGGGGTGATGTGAGCTGGATCAAAAGTTCTTCATTTGTTTGTTCCAGGCAATCACAAAACTTCACAGACCTTCACCACCCTCACTCCTTCGCACAGAATATGGCCGAACGCCATGAATCGACATCTGGTTCAAAGAGTTCTGGCGTCAAGAGGAAACGACCCACCAACAACACAGGGTATTTGCCATGGAATGTCCAGGAGAAAATCAAGCGGCGTCGCGTCGAGGAGATGAAAATGCGGAGTTCCTATTCCAAAGAGAGGAAGAAGGCTTTGGGTACTGGCGCTAATGCCGGAGTGGGGGACTCTGGTTGGCCAAGAAAATCAAAAACGAAGGAGGACGTGGAGGGAAGAGTCGACGGCGTCTCAAAGGCTGAAGCGGTCGAAGCGGTGGCACTTGACATGGACCGACGACCCGCACAGCTCCAGCTACCTACTCCCAAACCAAAGAAGGAGCCAAAGCCGAAACCCTTACCTCCGGCTGCTAAAGTCGGCGCATCGATTCGAAACCCCCGGGAGACGTTGGAGAAGTCCAAACCAGAGGCTAGCCAGATTGTCAACTCTGATGGGCCTCGTGCTTCTAATAAGGATGATGGGCCGAGCTTCCGAGAACTAAAGCGCGCCGCTTACTCTCGGGGATCTTTGCACACCTACAAGAGCCGTTCGATGAAGGATACACATGGAGAACGGCGGACAAAGCCCGGATCGGCTCATGGTGGTGGTAAAAAAGGCCAACCGAACATGAAACTCAGGATGGGTGTAATGCTCGAACAAATCAAGCGAGTAGCCGCGAGTTAGCACACGTAAGTTTGTGTCTCTTTAGCTCACGACTTTCAAGTTACTCCGGTGCTTATTCCATGACCCTCAGAAGCCCATTCCATCTACTCCGTCCCTCTAGATACGGTGTAGCTCGCCACTTAGGCTACCACATACCATCACAGCTCCCGCCAGATTTCCAATACGTTGAACGCCCTTAACCTAATTTTTATTGGAGGTTAGGACTCCATAGGAGGTGCCTCAAGCGGGGACTCGGCGAGTTATCATCACGGAGCAAACTCCTTCTTATCTAAAGTCGAATGATATGCACCAAAGTATTAAATTTGTCAAATACATGGCTATTGGATCACTATTCGTGGTACTGGCTGCTGGTAGTCCTAGACCTCCTGCATGGCGTGCGCTACCCGCGCCGAGCAAGGGAAATGGCCGTGGCGTGAGACGCGCAGTTTCACCGCTACGCGCAGTCCACAAACCAACGACTGCTCTCCTTCACTTCTTATCTTACTCCTGTCCCGTCAACATTATGGCGTACAATCCAGACCGGCAACATTCGAATATGAGTGGGGCGACGACGCTCTACGGAGAAGGTGCCTCGGAGCCCAAAATCACCCCCAACGACAGCTTTCAAACCGACTACGGGGCTGGCTACCAGGACGAACCTCTGCCACGACCAAGACCTCAGTTTGCCCTACAGGCCAGGGAGTCGCAACGAGTGTCATTTGCACCACCGAAGTAAGCACATGTTAGAGATTCGAAACAAGTAATTTGCGCGGTGTCTCATCTTTGCATGTCCCTGTAGATCGACAGGCGACCTGAGACTCTGGCGGCACGATGAGAGGGGAAACATGTGGACGAAGGGAGGAGTGAGTGAACTTCTTGCTGCAAGTGAGGATCGGATCTTATTTAATGTCTTTCGTCGTACCATGCAGCGTCGACGTTGTTTCGGAAGATTCTGCTGCTGCACCATCATGATGACGGTCTTTCTCATCGTTAGCATCGTCTTGGCGCTCGCAATGGTGAGTCCCGTGACGAATATTCTAGACGACGCTCGTTGTCTGACTGTATCTTCAGTGGGCGCGTCCTCCAGACATCCGCTTCAATGGCATTTCTCTCCCGACTGGTGGAAGCGCCGTCAGTTTGCGTCTCTGTAAAGCGCGCTCGTGCATCCCTCTGAGTTCTTCTTTCATTAGGTTCAAGTGCAGACGAACTCGCTAGACATCAACCTTTCCCTGAGCATCGGGTAAGCCCCAACGTGATACCGGACCAGCCTTCTTATGGCTTAGTGGACCCCTCTTTCTCCTGCCTACCTCCAGTGTGAAGAATCCCAACTTTTTCGGCGCCATGTTCAAGTCTATCGATGCCACAGCATTTTATCCTCCTTTGACCTCGCAGCTTGGAGGCGGCACCCTCCACAACATCAACTTCCCAGCTAATTCCGACACGCAATTCCTGTTCCCGTTCAATATCACGTACTCCAGCAATATCGACCCCAATAACGTTCTAGTTACAGATCTTGTCAACAAATGTGGGATCAAACCAGGGTCGACGAAGTCCCCATTGACAGTGAAATACCAACTTAAGGTGCAGTGCGTCATTGTCTAACCATCGACCCCACGACTGAATGCTCTTCCCCTGGTGCATCATTATAAGCTTGCCCTACGGATCGTGGCAATAACCATTTCGCCATCATTTTCTGGCACTGCCGACTTTGACTGCCCGGTCACCAGAGATGATCTATTGGTTAGTGATTCTTGAAATGAGCTTGCCTTCATTTTTTCATTACTAATCGCCGCGTTTTATGATAGAGTTTCGGTGGCGAGGCGCTTCTCAAGTCCCTCGGTGTTGACTAGAAATCTTCGCGCTTTCTTTCCTACACTCTTTTAATCATGTTAGATATCATTACCGCTATATGTAAATCACACCAATCGGACTTTTCACTCAATCATTACTTAGTCGATCACCGTGAATTTGCCTTTCCCGTCAAACCTGACCCCGAGGGACGGTTCCGCTCCAAGATCGCCGATCGCGAGGATAATAATTCAAATAGACCACTAAATTCCTTTGCCCTCCTGAACTCCGCCCTTGAAGACTACCATCCCGACCGACGCGCACCCACCATGGCATCAAACCTGGAATTCACCCTACGGATCCGTGTAAACGTACAGCATCATTTCTTTTTCCTCTTCAGGGCGAAGTTGTTCCCCGCCGACATCGAACCTCTCACTCACCAGGCAGATGAAACTCCGCAAATCATCAGTGTTCAATCGGTGCCACTGCCACAAGTCGATGCCGGAGCGCCGAAGCAGACGACCCAGCAAGCCCAACCTGTCGAAAGATCCAAAAGCCCGGACCCGACAAGTCTGACTCTGGAACGACCGCTGGACTACTCCAAGACTCCGTTCAAGTTCGCCGCAGACGGAGACGTCATTGGCTTCCAATTTCCCCCGAAAACACTCGTCAAAATCTTGGGCGGCGCCCGGGGCTCGCTGGTTTGGATCCCAGCCAAACAAGACGGGGGTGAACGACAAGCTTACCTTCGCCCGACTGCGGAGCTAAACCCCTTCCGACCTCGTAGCCCTGGGGCTCATGGGTTTGTTGTTGGGAGCGTCCAAGAGGAACTCTCTCGGGCGGGAGTCAACGCAACCCAACTTCCTTTGTTTTTGACAGGCGACTCTGCCTCATATGCAGGAGTTTACACTTGGCAAGATGTTGCACCGCTATCCTATCGGGAGTGGAGTCGTCTCGATGAAACGGTGAGTCTGCATCAGCTGATTGAACAGAGTTTTTGACCACCATCCTGCAATCATAGTTCAAGCAAAATTCTATTGCCCGCTTTTTAACCTACAAGGAGCGCTTAGTTCAAATTAAGGTGGCACAGTGGAAGGCATGTGGATACTGGCCATCCGACGCTGAAGTCAATGAGGACATGGACTATACTCGTGTCACTGCGAAGGATATTGCCCTCGCGATCAAAGCGGAATTCTTGGTGAGCCCAGTTCTAGCTCTCAACCGCAGTTCTCCTGAGCCTTTTGTTTCGGGCAGCGAATTCCCCTATCTGCGCTCCGATGTATCGGATACAACCATAATTACGTCCGAGAACTTAAGCGCAAGGCCAGCCTGCGATCCCCCAAAGGCAAAAAGAACGCACCAACCGGTCAGAGCACGCTAAACCGGCGGGCTAAAATTAAAGAAGCAGTCCAATTCGTCGCTTCTAATACCCGTTCTGACCAGCAATCCTTAGAAAGCAAGCGCCAGCTAATCACAGACTCAGCCGACGAAATTCAGGAACTTCCAATAACCAAGACCAATGTGAAAGTCGGCCCTCCGCCAAAGAAGCGTCGGAGAATTGTCGAGGTTGTCATCCCAATATGGCCCAAGCGAGATGGGAAGATTGTCACAACCACGAAGAGCCGTCTTTCAAACGGGAGAGGTATGTATGCTTGTTGAATTCCCAGTTGGCCCCGCTAATTCCGTGTTCATAATTTTAGAATCACCAGAAATTTGAGTCATAAAGGAAGATAGATGAAACGCGAGACGGACGGGACGAGCATGCGTTAGGAACTGGAATGCTGGAATTTTATTACACCGGTGGTGCAACCATACGTCAAGAATCATGCCCTCAATGTTTCCTTCCTGTACTAGTCATGCCACTTTGAGAAAACAAGTTGTTCCCACTCTGCTCGCTTCGTCTCGTCCGTAATTGCGCCAATCGGGCTTCCGGGGTGTCCATCTTTTTGATTTTGCGAAGCATCCGCAAGGACGCTCCACGGTATACAGTCTCCCTCATTCGAATCCCCTTCGCCGAGGGCAAATTCCCCTTGCCGCGTCCGGGTGAGCGATACGACATGTGCGGCGGATCCCAGAGCAAGGCCAAGGTCGTGAACGATAGACCGCACGTATGTTCCTGATGATACGGTCATCTTGAGCTCGAAGGTGGGAGGTCGTTCTGGTTCAGGGATGGCGTCCCAGGCATCCACGGCAGGCCCCGTCTGCTCCGAAGTTGAAGATCCTGTTGAGTCGGGTTGGTCGAGTAACTGGGCGGTAAGAGGTTTGTCCTCCCCAGCAGGTCGTTCAGCCTCGGCTTCGGCAATGAGGGTTTTAACTCCAGCGTAGCGACTCTTATCAGCTTCCGAAAGTTCTTTTGTCGGCCAGACGTATGTGTGGCCGGAATGGTTGGAGCTTGACTTAGGTTCTTGCCAGTTGATAAGCTCCAGTTCAATGACATTGGCGTCTCGAGCTTCGATGGGTCTTGGTAAAGGTTTTCCCTCCCGTGCGTATTCATACAAAGGCTTTCCATCCATCTTTAGCGCGGAATATCTGGATTTAGGCAAGTTCGTTCAGTCGATCAGGGTATTTCGGGGTCACAGAGTTCGAGGGGCTTACATAGGTGGAACTTGCTTGATTGGCCCGCGGAACCGAGCCAGGGTGGCCTCAACTTGCTCCCTCGTGATATGCCTCCACGGAGCTGTGCGCACTCGGGCACCTTCGCTATCATAAGAGTCGGTCTCGCATCCCAGGAGTCCAATGGTTTTGTATTCCTGCAATGCAAGGTCAACGGTGATCGGGGCGAAGTGGGTTTCTGGTTACCTTGGTGCAGTGCAAGAACCGTCCCAGGGATTTCGTACCTTTTGCGATGCCGACAACTAGATTTGAAGTATGGTTGGATGAGCTAACTGGGATTCGAAGAGAGAAGTGACGAGCTTACCAAGAACGCCATCAGCTAGAGGATCCAGTGTTCCACCCTGCCCAACCTTGACAGTTCCCATCTTCCTTTGTAATTTTACCTTCTTCTTCCCGCTCGTAGCCCTTTGCTTCTCCAGCGCTTCGGCTTCCATGAATAGTGGCGAGTCACTGAATAGTTTTTGGATGGTTTCTACTACGGCCATAGATGGCATGCCACTGGGCTTTGCGACAGCAAAGATCCCGCTCAGGGGAATAGAAGGGTTAATCACTTTGGGCATCGCGGTTCCGGTGGTGGTGTGTGCAGTATCAAGAGCAAGACGGAAGCGGCACGTGACTCACAAAACGCGGCTGGACAAATAGATAAACAGGCGTCGGTCACAATCCCAACCTTTGATTCCCCCTCTGAGACCAGCGACTAGCACTTGCTTCACTTGGACGAGAAAGATGCTGCGACGCGTACCTATGAAGGATGGGCGGCCCTTGTCTCTTGATACCATCAACTTCGATAACACCATATTCAAGCCATTCAAGACTCCGACACCACTCGTCCCAAGACGCGACACAGCACTCCCTCCACGAAAGCGGAAACGAGTCAACTACAAGGAAAACACGAATGGAGACGACGGTGATGACTCTGATGACGGAGACAAGAGGAAGAAGAAGAAGGCGAAGAAAAGCGCGGACGGTGACGAATGGGATAGCGACGGGGAGGCGGTCGCGGTGAAGCAGTACCCGGTCTACAAAGCGACTCCTTTGGAAAATACTACCAAGCGATTTTCCGTCCCGGTAATGACGAACTCGAAAGGAGAGGTTGTACCGACCGTCATGTCTCGTGCTTCTCTCGGCATTCGGCCACCGATCAAGGTCATCCCAAGGCCACTGCACGACCCAATGGCCGACCATGCTATTGTTCTTTACGATCCAACAATCGATGACAGAGAGACCGATGAAGAACGGAAGGAACGTGAGGAGGCCGAAAGGAAAGAAAAAGAGCGGAAAGAAGCTGCAGCTGGAACTGCTGGAATGTTCAACCCTCACAAGAGTCTCAAGGATATACTTGGAGAGAGTGACGAGAAGAAGAAGAAAGAAGAGAAAGTTCCGGTCGTCATCGATCCGCGACTGTCGAAGGTTCTCCGTCCGCATCAAATTGAGGGTGTAAAGGTGAGCTATTATCCTCGTTCGTCGTCTAGTTTATTTAATGATTTCGATCCCATCCAGTTCCTCTACAAATGCACAACAGGCATGATTGTACCCAACCAATACGGGTGAGTATTCGCCTCGTACATCCCGTTTTCTGCATCTAACCCTATCGGGCAGTTGCATTATGGCAGACGAGATGGGTTTAGGCAAAGTAGGTGTGCTGTCTATATTCAGTTTCCGTTCTCCCTGAACCTATCCCTCCTTCAGACTCTTCAGTGCATAGCTCTCATGTGGACCTTGCTTAAGCAATCTCCGCGCGCCGCCAAAGGGACGATTGAGAAGTGCATCATCGTTTGCCCTAGTAGTCTTGTGCGTAACTGGGCAAACGAGTTTGGTAAGGACATTACTTCCTTTGTGGCAGGTAACTCGGTCTAACACTGTTGCGTCAGTGAAATGGCTCGGCCCGGGAACCATTGCTGCCTTGGCGGTTGATGGTAAGGGAACGAAACAAGAATTGATCGAGAAGGTTAGACGATGGGTGCAAGCGAAAGGAAGAAATGTCACTCAACCAGGTAAGTTCGAGCGGCTCGATTGCTTATCCTTCATCACGGACTTATCCGAGATGCGCTTCAGTGATGATTGTCTCCTATGAGACACTACGGACCCTCACCAACGAGCTCGCAAACTGTCCGGTTGGGCTCATGCTCTGCGACGAAGGTCATCGCCTGAAGAACTCAGGTAAAGTATCGATGGCTTTGCTGCTAGTTTTGACCACTAAAGCTTGTCCATCAGACTCCTTGACCTTCCAATCCTTAATGACCATCAAAGTTCAGCGCCGCGTCATCCTTTCTGGTACCCCAATCCAAAACGACCTTTCGGAGTATTTCTCACTCCTCAATTTCGCCAATCCTAATTTCCTTGGGTCAAAGATGGATTTCCGCAAAAACTTCGAGAACGCAATCATTCGAGGTCGAGATGCTGATGCAACCGACGATGTCAAGGCGGAGAGTGAGAAGAAGCTCAAGGAGCTGGGTGGGCTTGTGACCAAGTTCATCATCCGAAGGACAAACGACTTGCTCAGCAAATACTGTGAGTGCAATAATAGTTTCTGACTCCAATCCGCATCGCTGAATTTCCCGCTACCTGGTTACGCAGTGCCGATCAAGTACGAGCAGGTCGTTTTCTGTAACCTTGCGCCTGTCCAGACATCCCTATACCGCCACTTCATCGCTTCACCGGAAATTAAGAAGTTACTTCGTGGTACTGGTTCCCAGCCTTTGAAAGCCATCGGAATCCTCAAGAAACTCTGTAATCATCCGGAACTCCTGAATTTGCCGGACGATTTGCCAGGGTGCGAAGGGCTTTTACCCGAAGAGCTGCTGAATGGAGGCGCTGCAGCCCAGTTTGGTGGAAGAGATCGAACCGCGGGCAGAGGCGTGAACTGCACTTGGTCAGGGAAGTTCCTGGTGCTCGAGAGGTATGCATTTCCTGGTTGTTCAATGCTGGAAACCGGCATTGACTAGTAACTACTCCAGATTCTTAGAGAAGCTTCGACAGGAGACAAACGACAAGATCGTCTTGATTAGTAACTACACTCAAACTCTTGATCTTTTCGCGAAGCTTTGCAGGGTGAAGGGGTATGTTCAGTTTCATTTCTCGAGTGGGAAGAAGCGCTCATGGACTCGATCCTAGTTACGGGTACTTCCGGCTGGACGGGACGATGGCAACAGCCAAGCGGCAGAAGCTTGTGGACCAGTTTAATAATCCCGAAGGAAAGGAGTTCGTCTTCCTCCTGAGTAGCAAAGCTGGTGGATGCGGTATCAATCTCATCGGAGCCAACCGCCTCATCCTGTTCGATCCCGGTACGAGAGCCGAACGAGAGTCGACTTCGAAGCCTTACTAACGCCCTCGATAAATCGTTAGACTGGAATCCTGCCGCTGATCAGCAGGCCCTGGCTCGAGTCTGGCGTGACGGGCAGAAGAAAGAGTGTAAGGATGCGGCGTTGCGCTCCGACAAAGTCTAACCTTATGCCTTTCAGGCTTCGTCTATCGGTTCATCGCCACTGGTACCATCGAGGAGAAGATCTTCCAGCGTCAAGCACAGAAGCAAGCTTTGTCATCTTGCGTTGTGGATGAAAAGGAAGATACCGAACGTCACTTCTCGATTGAATCCTTGCGGCAGCTATTCCAGTTCAAGGAGGAAACCCTATGTGAGACGCACGACACGTTCAAGTGCAAAAGATGCCGAAATGGGAAGCAGTTCATCAAGGCTCCTGCGTTGCTTTATGGCGACGCTAGCACGTAGGTTTCGGTCCGCAAGTCCGCGACCTCACCAGCCCTGACTCTCGGACCTCGCAGGTGGAACCATTTCACGAACGATGAACTAAAGAACAACCATGACGACCTGCTTCGAGCGGAAACTGGTCAACCGGAGATCTCCTTCGTTTTCCAGTACATCAGCCATTAGTGTATCTTTTGGGACCTCCTCCCTGCCTGAGCTACTCCGGTTAGCACTTGGTAATATATTGAAGGTGTAGATATGTTCGCTATGGATACCGTCCGGTAGACATATAATTAGAAGGGAAGTCGATAAGCTATTAAGTTCAGCGAGGGCTGTCCAGGATGTTGGCCACAGCGTCACTGCCACCACTCACCGTCAAGGGGCGCATTTCAAGCCTGGTGCGAACGACAATGGTAGGCATAGTTCTTGAGGTACAGGTGGCGGTCAAGTAACGTTGAAATTTATATACCTGACCCATCGTGTAATGGACGGACAATATTCTAAAGCTCTCTTCGCCACATGGCTGAGCGGTCCCTGCCAGCACGTTCCAGGGGGTTTCAATGTGCAGGTCAAAGTAAGCGACAAGGTCGACTTGCTATTTGTTCAAGAACGGCGATCAAAGCATTTAGATAAAACGTTCGGCGCTGTCAGGCAGTGCTGTGGGCACCTTACCCGTGCGGCGTTTATCGTGTGTTGGTTATGGGTTGAGTCTGAATTATGCCCTTGGCAAGAAAGCCTTCGTCGGCTATGGTGTAACGGGTAACACATTCGGCCTTTCGCCGAAAAACTGGACGTTCGAGTCGTTCTGGTCGGCAGTTCGTGTCGCGACAAGGGTTCTCTGATATTATATCCAATCTCCAATCTTCAGTCTTGTTCCTAGCGAGTTGTTTGGAGATTCCGAGATTGAATTCTGTTATAATTACCGTGAGCTTGGTTCCCTGTCGGCTATAGTGTAACGGGTAACACATCCGGCGCTTCTTGCTGGAAGCTGGACGTTCGAGTCGTTCTGGTCGGCAGTTCGTGTCACAACAAAGGCGCTCACAGATTTGATTGGATTGGTGTCAGACTTTATCTTCATTCTCGTGAGTAGGGCAATTCTGCACTTGCGAACCTTTTCCTAGCGGAGAACGCGTACACGAGTATGCTTGGTTGTAAATATGGCGGCTGTTCGCAGGCTCTGAGATTTGGCACAGTGTGAGGAATCATATGTCGAGTAATTGGTTTCTTGTCGGCCATGGTGTAACGGGTAACATAATTGCCCTTCAGGCAATTGCTGGACGTTCGAGTCGTTCTGGTCGGCAGTTCGTGTCGTGGCAAGGGTCAGACTTTATGTTCAATCTCGTGCGCAAGGCGATCCCGCGGTTGCGGTGCTTGGCCTATCGAAGAATGATCGCACTCAGATGCCAAAATCCGCCCTTGTTTGGAGACTCTGAGGTTCGGCATACTGTGAGGGATTATCTGTAGTGGAAGTGGTCTCTTGTCGGCTATGGTGTAACGGGTAACACATTCAGATCTAACCTGAAATGCTGGACGTTCGAGTCGTTCTGGTCGGCAGATCGCGTCATGGCGGGGGATTTCATTCTCGCTTGATTTTTCATGTACAGGTATATCATCAAACTGCAGAGCTCTCTCGAGCGGTCTCTGCCTCGAGACGCCCTACCCTGCAGTATGAGGACAGAGGCATGACCTCAGGATGAATAGAACTGAAAGTTTATTCGTGCCAAAGGCTTCTCTGTCGGCTGTGGTGTAACGGGCAACACACCTGTCGGTATTTGACAGAACACTGGACGTTCGAGTCGTCCCGGTCGGCATTTTTCGCGGGCGCTGAGGCGATGAGGAGACGATCTTAAATTTGTTTTCCCTCCCAAACGAACACACTCATAAATAGTATCTGTTAGAGGTACATAGATAGCACATGTCGATATGTATGAAGTCTCCGACACCACAGCCCTTCGATGAGAACATGAAAACCGTGCTCTGTGGAAGGGATGGGTTCTATAAAGACAACACTACTTAGTCTTCGCTCCAAACCATCATCCATCGGCACTGAAGTGCTACGCTCGTTGGATGTCTGCAGAGTTGAGGCGAAGTTAGAACTGTAAGGAGAAAATTTCACGCTCGATCGACGCTTATAAGGCTCTTGCTGACTAAGCAACGTGAGAATCTCAAGATAATTGGGGAGTGGACAAACGCCAAATTCCAGAAAACGACAATAAAATTAATGGAACAGAGTGGTAAATGCGGAAAGCATGCTGGAAGGATCCGATGTCGGTTATATCTTGAATGGCTCGTGAACATGGAGGCCGCTCCAGATTCCTCTTGGGCTCTCCGTTCGACTCTCGACCGTCCTCCGCTTCAACGACTTGATCTTTGCGCCAGACGAGTCCAAAAGAAGTTGAACCTTCTCCTTCACCGTTGCTTCATCGTACTTGTTCAAGCCAATGACTTTTGTCCGATCGTTCACTAGAAGAACGCGTCAATTCTAATTCGAACCGCGTTTGGGGCGACTATCACTCACTGTAGAAGCCGCGTACGATAGGTTGCCGCTGTGGTCGCTGCTTCACCACGATCTCGACATGGGGGTTCTTCGCCGCCAGCTTCTCCGCGTTGTCGAGGAGATAATTCCGCAAGGGACCCGATGAATGTCGGACGTCGCAATATTCGAAGACCAGCTTTCGGACTTGCGGAACGAATGCTGCATGGCCGTTTGCGCCTTTTGACCGCAGAGCGGCTCGTAGGATGGGAGGAGTAACAGGTGCTATAGCTGCCATCGGATCGGTCGGTCGGTCAGTCGGTTCGCGAAGGTTATGAGCAATGTGGTCAAAGTCTTTGGATGAGCCTGGGAACGTAGATTTCGGTTGGATTTACGTTTGAGTGGTGTTCCGCAGGTGTCCCGCTTAATCGTCGGAAATTCGGACAAACCCTTTTTTGTTATCATGCTGCATGACCTTCTATGACCTCCACCGTCCATGTCGATGGTATAAAAGCTGCGGCCATGGCTACATTGCTAATGAGCAGGAACATTCATTCTGTCTACCCACGCGAAAAACAGGTCTCCACTGAGGTGTCTCTGATCTGCCTTTCGACGCTTCCCCGCCTTTCCTCCATCATCAAAATAAAAAAATAAAAACTCCCTGCCCTTCATCCTCCTTCTTTTAAAATAAAGAGAGAATGAATACCATGCGTCCCAATATCAGTGCTGAGTACCTGTCACGTTCATTGAGCGTGCTTACTCCCACAGTCTCGCTCGGCCGTGAAAGCAAGACCAGCACCGTTCATCGAACGCTGCATGAAACGTCGGATGGCATTGAACTCGGGCGAATGCCAACTTCGCAAGACCGGGCGCCGACGACCGAGCTTCCTGCGCCGTCAGTCAATGGTAGCAGCTCATCGTCCCCCAAGGGACTCCTCTTGTATCGTATTGCCACATACGGTATCATGTTCCTTGAGGGCTGGAGTGATGCCACAGCTGGTCCACTACTCCCAGTCATTCAGAGGCATTATAACATCAACTTTACAATCGTTTCAATGCTCTTCGTTACATCAGCGTTTGTGGGTCGCGTAGCCATCAATTCCCATCGAAGCGTATGCTAATTATGAACCCCTCAGGGATTCGCCCTAGGTGCGGTTGTAAACGTACCGCTTACCGACCGCTACGGTCTCGGCAAGGCGAGTGGCGACCATCATTCCTTCACCTCATCATGTACTGAAACGCCGCCTAACCCCTTAGATCATCAGTGTTTGTAAGTAAAACCAAGGACCAAGTGCCAGGCTGTCTACTTACCTCTCTTCAGGCGCTGCTCTGCAGGTTTTTGCCTACGCATTCATTCCTCCGGCATTCCCTTTCCCAGTTATGTGCGCCAGCTACTGTCTGGTCGGATTCACCATGGCAGTAAGTTAGCTACTTCTAGCGTCATCTTGATTTGCTCACCTTTACCCATGCGGTCAACAGCTTCAGGTAAATACCCGACATCTCGCTCTACTCGTTGACTGAGCCCACATTCACGCTTAGAACGCTCAATGCAATGTCTTCGTATCATCTCTACCCGGTAACGCCTCCTCCGCGATGGGTCTTCTCCACGGATTCTATGGAATCGGCGCCAGCGCAGCACCACTTGTTGCGACTCAAGTTGGCCAAACGGGACACTGGTCATTCTTCTACTTCACATCACTGGGGCTCGCACTCATTAACCTGGCATCATCGCTTTATGTGTTCAAGCTGAAGCGAGTTGAAGGTACGCACCTACGATGCTATGTGCTTTAGCGGAAGGCGAGACTCACAAATTCCTTTTTTTGCTAGAGCTTGTGCCGCCTCACGAAAACGCGGAAGAAGCCCCACTCGTTCAAGGATCCAAATACGGAGCGATCCTGCGACGAAAGCAGGTTCATCTCCTGGCTGCCTTTGCCATGGTTTACGTCGGTGCCGAGGTCTGCGTTGCCCATTTGTCATTGTAAATATGCACGCTTTACTAACTGTCACTCCACAGGTTACGATTGGTGGATGGATTGTCACGTTCTTGGAACAGCTTCGAGGTGGTGGTCCTAGCGCAGGTTACGTCAGTAGCGGTTTCTTCGGAGGTACGTTCGACGTTTGAAGAACTCTTGGTCGGTACTGATTCCTCCTTGAAAGGTCTTACTCTCGGGCGCTTCATCCTCTGGCCCATTAACGACATGGTACGAGTCATCTTCCTCTTCAGCCCTTGTGTAAGATGCCCTGACACCGAGGATGCACTGAACAGCTTGGAAAGCGTCGAGCAATTTATGTCTACATCGTTATAGCGGCTGGGTGAGCTTGGCTTAACTTCCACCGTTGAACAGTAAAATCTAACTCGACCCACCCATCCAGACTCGAACTCATTGTCTGGCTTGTGCCTAACTTGATCACCAACGCCGTCGCCGTTGCAATCGTCGGCCTCGCTCTCGGACCGCTATATCCTATTGTGATGAACGTTGCAGCTGAAGTACTCCCGAAGTGGTAGGTCTTGCGACATAAGCATCAAGAAGCCAGTGGACAGACTAGTACCTTGCTTTTAGGATTCTGGCAGGTTCAATCGGGTTCGTAGCTTCGGTTGGTCAGGTATGCTTTGCGTTGTTGAACTTCAAGGTCGTTTTAATTGATAAGGTCTTCAATTTCAGGTCGGGTCAGCTCTTTTCCCATTCTTGACTGGTCTCCTTGCAACGGTAAGTCGATGTTGGGGCGGATCGATCAGGCATGGGTTCTCACTATCCCTTCCTTCACAGAGGAAAGGTGTTCAGGTGCTCCAGCCTTTGATCATTGGATTGTTTGGCCTGATGATGGTTTTGTGGCTCGTCTTCATGTTGAACACGAGAAGGAGAACGGACTAGACGGTCTTAGTAGCGCTATCCTTGTATTGGTGTCGCTGGTAGAAAGTACAATAGATGCTAATATTGGACCTCTTGTTACACTGGGTCGCAGCGCTACATTAGCTGAGGGTATCAAGTCGAGCAATCAGCGGGAGTTGCTAACCTCATGGCAAAGATGCAATCCATTCCCGCAGTTGCCCGAGACCATCCTCCTCCCCCTCCGCATCCAACTTGCGCTTCTCGTTCTCCACTTGGATAATCCCGTCATCCCTGACAACGTCAACCCAACCAGCAGAGAAGGAAACCTCTCCACCATCCCAGTCCTCGAACCTGAACGTCGCCGCACTCCCATCCTTCGACCCACTGCATTCCAATCCGCTCACGCCGTCCCAAGCCTCCTCTCCACTTCCACCTCCCACAACCGCGCCCAGTCCCTCGACGTTCACGCCCGTCTGTCCGGCTTTTCGTCGCTTTTCGAGCTCTCGTTCGAGAATCGTCCGAGTTCTGTCGATCGCGAGCTGTCTGGACTGAGACTTGGTCGAGACGGAGGACGAAGGTGTGTTGGTGCGGACGACTAGGAGGTCCGACTTGTGCGCGTGGATGAGAAGGGGCGGTGTTGCTTGGGAAGGAGGTAAAGAGGAAATCGCGTGGAGAACTTGGTGCAAGTGCCTGCACAGGTCAAACAGTCAGGTGAGCTGGGTTGCGACAGCAAGACCTTGGTTAAGCGGGACGTACTCTGCGACAGGAGCTCCGTTGCGCGCGATACCGTTCACATCGACCACAAAGACGACCGCTTTGGCGTCCTTCATGTGCTCTGCGAACGAGCCGCGGATACGTGGATGACCTGGTACGTCAACTAATTTCGCGGTCGTATTAGGTGTGGGCTGCAATACACCAGAGTTCGCTTGCATCGATGTGTGTGATGGCAAGGCGGTGGAGTACAGGAGCTGTAGGCGGGGGGGTCAGCGGCAGTTGCTGCGAGTGGGGACGTAACCGACGTACCGAGCTGTAGATTGCTGTTTTGCCAGCATCGCTCGGTCCCACTAGTAATATTGTAGAGCCGCGCTTGGCCGAACGGCGTTGAAGGAGTGTGAATACTGAGCAATCCACAGTTTCAGCTGGTTAACATTTTGGGCAGCAAAAGCGGTTCGGCGTACTCAGGACGCCCAGCAAGGCGACAGCAGCCGACCCAATCAGCAACGCATTGGGAGGGAGTGTGAAGCCTGATGCCACCGAGGCGACTTCTGGTTGAGCTGTAAAGCTTGGAGAAGCGTGTTCTGAGGTGACGTCGGTCATGGTTGAAATGCTGGCTAGTGAGGCGCGGTCTCACGGCGCGGTGAATGCGATCGACCTTTCCAGAAGTCCGGACTCTTTGAGGATTGGATTGAGACGAAGCCGGCCATGTCAACAGCTAGAACCGAATGAGTTATTACACTACTAATGTACAGTTGGTATCGAATGTTTCAGTACTCGCTTGCGTTTTAAAGATCTGGTTCCAAGACAGCCTCCCGCCAAGTTCATCAGACAGCTTCCCGTCAAAGGGCAATAGCCTCGGGAATAGGGGCATATCTTATTTGCCCATGCTTCTGCTTGACACTCTTGCTATCCTCGCTCCCCACCAATCGGATTGGTCCATTGTCGGTAAATAGGAAGACCTCCCAATTGCCAAGTTCGACGTCCGAGTTGTCCTCCTCACTGACAATGACTGCGTCGCCCTCTCCAGTATCCACGTCGATTGGGGTCCCCAAGTCGCTACCGTTGTTTATCGTATCAGAGCTCTCTTGATCCCCACCACCCGAGTCTACGGTGGAGGCCGTAGACCGATCATCCGACTGTTCTGCCAAACCAGACGATACCCTCGAACTTTCGTCAGGTTTGGGGGAAGAACTTGTAATAAGTCGTAATCCTGATTACATATAAATCTGAACTCGTGAGTTTCGTCAATGTCGCCCTGACCGTGTATGCTTACGTTTCGGCTTTCTTGCCACCTCCTGCTCATCGTCCGCTTGTGAGGGGGCGACTAGAATTCCTGTGGACCTATCGTCCAAGGATGGACTCGAAGTTTTTATGCTCTGCGTATCCGTCTCCCGTGCTCGTTTTCGTTTTCGTTGGGGCATGGAATCGCTGCCTTGATCCTCCTCTCTGCCTGGCGCGTCCGGACTATCCACCATCCACGCGCCAACTTTGTAGCTTTGTCCCCTCGCCTTATTGTTCAACGCGTTCTTCATATGCGGTTCGTCCACGGAGTTCAAAGGTATTGGGGTTTCGAACGTTCCTAGGCTGCCTCTTGGCCCCGATGCTCGTGATAGGATGAAAAGGAAGTGGTCGTAAAGCTGACGGAGGTATCCTGCAAGCGGCATGGCATTCCCTCGAAGATCGCCGACCTTGATGCTTTGAAACGTTTCCAACATATCTGCTTCCACCCCTTTGAGACGTTGGGCCAATTCCGGCGCAGGTAAATACCAAACGCCCTTGCATCGAGACGGGTCTAAAGCTGGTGCGTCATCTCGATTTATCGGAAACGCTTGACTTCTCGTTTCTCTGGCGTGTAGGAGAGCACCTCGGAGGGGATCGTCATAGAAGATGTAGGATAATGTGTAGTGTCTGTTGAGTTCTCTGGGCTCGACCCAGAAGGGCGGATAAGCTGGCCGAAGACGCCGCCCTACTTCAGGCTATATGAATGATTGAAGTCGGTATTCTGGAGCGAGAACGCAACGGTCATCGACACAAACGATCTTACATCTTTATGCGCTCTTAGCGATACTTCGTACGATGCTGCAGCTTTGAGTGGCATTGAGGTGGTGGAATAGGGAGGGAGCAGCTGGGAGGGCGTCTGGGAACGTGGACCTGAAGATGGGTTGCCATTTGTCCGTGATTCTTACCATGAACCCGAAATGAGGGACAAACCTCCTACACCAGTCCACATAGAAGCTTTGTTCCGGATGTGGTGCTGAAGTGTCCTCTCATCTGACACGCCCTTTCTGGGATCTCTCCTTCCCTTCGAACCCTGAACCTTTTCTGGAACCTTAGGTCCTCCCAGTCCTCAGATCTTGCAACGCGCGCGCCTCATCTTGGAGCCATAAACAAACAACGTCATAAATCACATCCAATCTTAATGCTCTAAATAAGATACCGTTATCAAGTCCAATGCAGAGGTAAGGTGACATAGTGGGGGTCCCGCCCGCGTGTTGCGACTTCAGAACAAGAGTCCGGCAAGGAAGGCGTCGTTAACGGTAGATGTGTTGTCGTGCCGATCATCCGAGCCATCGATGCTTGTGGTCAAGCACACGGGCCTGCCTTCGATGTAGACATACGTTTCCCAGTCGCCGACATCTGACTCCGAGTCGGAGTCGCTGTCTAGTATGATGATCACCTCCGGCGGTTCAATGCTGGCACTTGCGACTGTCGCACCTGTTACTGGAGCATGGTCGAAATCACTCATTCTCGAGTGGCTGTGGTTGTTGATTTTGTCCTGCTGCGGCTGCTTTGTCCACGGTTCAGGGTGGGGGAAGGGCTGAGGTCCCTGCATTCGGCGCCCTTTCATACATATATTTAGCTCGTTCACTTCTCTGGACCTCAAAATAAATTAACGTACTCTTTGGATCACTACCTGGCTGGTCGGTCTCCTGAGGGCTTGATCTGGACAAATGACTCGCGAAAGCCGGAACTGCTTGGGCCGACACTGGCACTCTATTCATGGGTTCAACAGGTTGTATGTCGGAGCCTATAGATCGTTTTCGGCCCGATGGCGGCAACGTTTGTCCATCTCCTTGACTCGCTTGAACTCCACTGTCTTCTACTGTCCATGCGCCAATCCGATAGCTTTGGCCTGCTGCTTTGTTGTTCAAAGCGTTTTTCATGTGCGGCTCCTCCACCGACAGTAGTGGGAGGGGATTTCCGAAGGACCCAGGTCCACCACTTGCTATCGTGGAAGATGCAGGGTTATGCTTTGCGAAAAGGAAGTTAAGGAAGTGGTCGAACAGCTGGCGCAGATATCCAGCGAGAGTGATATCTTCAATTGAGGGCGTTTGGCCAACTTCTTGGACCCTAGCGAACGCGGCGAGCATATCAATCTCCACAGCTTGGAGCTGTCGGGCCAGATCCAGTGTTGGGAGGAACCAGATTCCTGTGCATTTATCTGGGTACAGCGATCGAGCTTCCCCTCTGTTCATGGGGGCGACCTGAGTGCGGCCGCTCCTGGCATGGATGAGCGTCCCCCTAACGGGATCTTCGTAGAACGTATACGGTGGTGTGGACACTTTGCTGATCGATCTCCGCTCTATCCAAAACGGTGGATGCCTAGGTCGAAGATGTCGAGATATGTGAGGCTAGGATGCAGTCAAAAGGACGCATACAGCATCTTATCAGCCTAAAAGACAAGCGACAAAATGCTGATCATCGAGACTAGTACTCACGCTTGTGTGCACTTTTAGAGATGTTTCGTAGGACAGCATGTTCGCGGGTCTAACCAGGCTTCCTTGGTGAACGGACATGGTGTGGTTGGAGGGTCCGCAAACGAGCCGAGGGGTTGTCCATTGGACTCTTGGTGCTCTTGCAGGCCCCGCGAACAAACATCGATATCGGCGAGCAAACTATACACATTGGTGTTGCCAATCAGAGCGTTTGCAATTTGATTTGCGGCATTAGGACGCCGCGATGCTATCCAACGCCTTTTAGGTTTAACCGACTGTCGAGCGACCAGGGCGGTGCTGCGATCGACCGGGACATCCTTTACCAATGACATAAAACCCCACCCCAATCGAACGCTCCACAGCATTGGCCGGCAAATAGAGTACCTTCTCATTCACGACTACATCACGTTGTCGTGTACATTCTGGTACCGGACTAGCTACCGAACAATCCGTACAGGAAGTACGTGCGCCCCTAGCCAGCTGAACCTTCTGTTAACTAGTAAACTACCTCGACCACCGCTTCCAAGCAAAGGCGCTGGTATGGCACTGAGCTGGACGAACGTGGTTAACTTTTACTCTCATTGTGCTAGTACTTTCTTGTTCAAATGCAGGCATGAGCCACAAAAAAGGTATGACGGGGGTTGACATTCCTCAGCTGACCTCCGAGCCTCCTAAGCAGGACCAGGCGGCACAAATCGCCCCTCATCTCGGAATGCTGCGGACGGCGGACAAGGTAACGCAGTGTCAATCGGAAGCGAAGTCTATGCCGATCTTTTCTCACCTGAAAGTGTTCTCTACAATGTTACCGAAGGGATCGTTTATAATTTGTCGTACAGCGCTGGTAGGATCCTTATAAATACACCATCCACCAGACTCCTGTATCGTCCACTGGACCTCCACTATACTCCAGGAGACCTTCCGACTCCGAGGGTAATACCATGGACGTGGATAAACAACCCACAGCCAAACAGTTCATATCGATCCCGTCTGCCTCATCTCAACCATAAGATCCACACCTTCCCCTCGAGTACCTTGATTGATATATCTTCTAATGTCGGATCGTTTGCACGCCTTTAGATGCATTTTGGAAGGGGATATCGTCATCGATAGCCTGTTCCCTGTTAATACGTCAGGAGCATTTTGTGACTTGTTCACCGCAACCCACCCCACCGCGGGTAAGCTCGCCCTCAAACGACCCAGGGGTGACTACAACGAGCAATTAATGACTGTGAGATACCCTGGACCGATCTCCTTTCGATGTGCGGCTAACCTTTCACCTCTCGAAAGCGGATTGAGATTGAAGCCGGAGTCTGGGCTTCGCTCAAGCATCCTCGCATTCTCCAATTCTTGGGAATACACAAGATTGGCAACGAGCTATATTTTGTCTCTGCATTTGCTGATAACGGGTCTCTTCCTGGCTTCCTCGAGCGTCATCCTGAGGTGGACCGTGGACGATTGGTGCGTCGACATCTGATACTGCTGGATTGCGCTAATACTGCTCGACATTGGCCTTCAGATAATCGAGATCGCCGAAGGTCTCGCGTATTTGCATCAGTTTGGTATTATTCATGGCGACCTCAAAGGAAACAACGTACTCATTTCCGGCGGATACCATGTTCTGCTCTGCGACTTCGGTCTTGCAAAACATGTGACGTCTCGGACCTCGACGTCCTTGAGAGGAGTGGGAAGTATTCCTTGGCAAAGTCCTGAGTTGCTGCAAGATGCTTGCAGACGTACCTTCCAGAGCGATGTGTACGCGTTTGGTATCACTGTATATGAGGTTCGTGCGGAGCCACTGCCAAATGTCCCTAACAGCTTCTGACCATGGCGACGAAAGGTTCTAAGCGGGAAGGAACCGTAAACTCACCATACAGGAATAGTTTCGATTATAATAAGCGTGGTTTTCAATGGGGAGCGCCCTCCCAGGGAGCCGTTGACCGCGTTCGACGGCACATCGTATTTGCAATTCTGGGACGAGGCCAGCAAGTGCTGGGCTGAGAACTCGGCCCTCCGGCCTCGCATTATCGAAGTCTTGAACCATCTTGACCATCACCGGGCGGAGGCCTTTGTGACTTCTCAACAAGTCGCGCTCGAGGATTCGCTTGTCCCTGTTGAAGGAGATCTTTCTTGGTAAGGATAAGGCTCGAAGGTCGCATTGCGTGGCAAACGTTAACAAGTTTCTTGTAGGTATCAACTCGATCCTGCTCTTCATCTGTCCCCGCAGGATAGAGATGGGCCGAGCATCCGAGATACCTTGGATTGGGCGCATCGCATCCGCTTCCGACTCAACACATTCGTTAACTCACAGCAGCCAATTTCTCGAATTCCTCGAGGAATCCTGATAGAGATTTTAATGGTAGATGTCGAAGAAGAGGATCGCCCTTGGTCGGGCGGAATTGGGCTCTCCCGAATGCGTCGCTGTTCCTTTGAGGAGGAGGATCCCTGGACGTCCGATTTTAAGACATGGGCAAACCTTCCCGTCAAGCAAATCATCCGCTGCGCGCGGTTAAGGGCTGTGCACAGAGCGTGGCGAGATGCAATCGATAGCACGCCAGAATTCACCCGGTACGCTTTGGTGGGGCGAGGGAAGAGCAACGTTCAATACGTTCAGCAACACAACAATGACAGTCCCCTAGAATGCTTCGTCCGCACAGAAGATGATCTGACACCAAGCGAACTGTCATCCTTTTTGGATCCTTTGGCGCACCGACTCCGCTCCCTGAACACTTACTCGACCATCCTACAGTTTGGACCTACTCCTTTCCCGATGCTAAGGGCGATAAGAATGTTCAATTCATCGGTGCCCGGTACATTTGTATCAGATCTTCTAGGGATGTTAGGCTCGCACCCTGATCTGACGGAGCTTATTCTGGAAGGCCTCAGATGTAGCGATTCTGGGTTTCAAGGTTCCCCTCGATTGCGAGTCAATCACCCTGGTTTGCAGAGAGCACGGTTAGTTGGGCTTGCCCCAACCTTCCAGTTCCAGCTTCTTAACTCCCTCTGGCTGAAGAGCTCTGTGACGTTGATAGTCGACGGAGTGCACCCAAGCCATCTCGGCAGTCCAGATTCGGTCGTTGGAAATATAATCCGTTCGCAGGGGCGGACGGACTTGTCACACGGCATTTGGCGGGAATTGGCAGTCACAGTTGACCCTAACGTCGAACCGGGCAAAGGGGGGAACAGGATCGAGTTCACGTGGCCCGGAATTGGCCATCGTCGGTCAGATGAACTGGATGACGAAAGGTATGGGAGGACCTGGAAGTTCAACCGGGTTACAAGCGGCCGCCTAAGTAACTCGGATGCCATAGATCTGATTCGGGCACTGCAGGATGCCGGTATTATGGATCCTCTATGTCTCGATGCAGGGCATATTTACAGTACCGGAATCCATTGTAATTGCATTATGTGTGAAAGAGAGGCAATGTGGGACCTCTTCCGCTGCCTACGCTCGGTCAAGAAACTCATTATCCGGATAACTGATGCTGGGCGATTCTTACCAACGTTAGTGGAGCCGGATTTTAGAGCAACCGATCAAGGTCGATTTCGATGCCCGAGTTTGACGCAGCTTGAAGTTCGATTGGATACGTGGAAGTTCTTCTCCAGGAGCGGCCATGAGGAGGTCGACACATTCCAGGAGGATATCCGGGTTAGCCTTAAAGGTACCGTTTACGAGTTTATTCGAAAACGCCAAATAATGGCTCGATTGCCAAACGGGCCCGCAAAGCTGCAAAGAATCGGAATCCCGAGAGTATACATGGGCGAAACTCTCTTCGAAGATCCTGTATTTGACGGGATCCAATTCTATGAACCCTCCCACTGGTAAAAATCCACACGAATGTATGCATGTATCTTGGTAGACAGTATCGTGTAGCTCCAACTAGTTACTACTTCATGAGGTTGTCGTGAGCTCTTGCTTTGGGTGCACACCATTTCCAACCCGCCTCTGTCTAGATCAGCATCGATAAAAAAGGCATTGGGAGAAGCTTCCTACAGAACTCTGAGTCTGAGAGACATGGTGTACGCCATATCGAGCTAGCGTAGCGGAGAATTTCAGCCACAGTCGCATGGCTCGCTTGATCGGATTTGTCCGTCAGGGCTCCGATATCAAAAGCGGTACACAGCCTTATCTTAATAGCTTCGATGATGCAGGTATCTAGCCTGAAGCGATCACAGCCTATCTCGTCTGTTCCCCTCATGGCCCTCGGTCGTGTTCCGACCACGCAAACCTCGCGTGTCTCTCAACGCTACGGATGCCTCCACAGCACGGATTATCAGTGGCAGAAGCATCCCTCCTTATCAACTGCTGACTAACACTCGGCTCATCACCAACCGTAGGATACCCGGGACTCAGCTTTTTCCTCCCTGCATACCCTAAGCCGGAGACTCGATCCCGCCACGTCTTTCCATGAATCGCCAACACGACGACGACGACGTATAGTTCTTTCTGTTAGAAGAATAAGAAAATGACACTTATCGCACAGCATAAGCCTCCTCAAGACGTAGTGATGGTGGTAAAGTTAACCTTTTCATCTCTGACTTTTGTCCACGTTCGATAAAGACAAGCCTGCGGGATGCCGCGGGGTTGATCTTACCAAAAAGGAGACAAAAAAAGGACGCTAAGCAGGTTTTTTCTCTGTGTTTTTTCGCCTTATCGGACCGGAAGGCATGTATACTACGGCACAGCAGGCTGCTGTTGCATCGATTATCATTTTGAGCACTAGCCTCAGTTCAACGGTGTAGCGGTTGCTTCCGGGGACGGGAATATTGACGTCATGGCTAGAAAGGAAGGAACGGGGACTTCTCGACGCCCCTAACCTTCACTTACTTAAAACGGCAACTGTCAAAGGCCATACTCACAGGGTGTTTTGAATGACAGTTTGCGCCAAGCGAGGGGCCTTTAGATTCATCTCCCGCGCCACCGCGTTCTTCGCTTCAGCTCCTACGTCGATGTTTGTCGAAACGCGAAGTACTTCTCCGGACCCAGTTCCCTTTCCTGGTACCTTTCCACTCCACCCAGGGATGAAGCAACACGGGCCCGTCGTCGGAGACATTTCAGCCACAATAAGAGGTTAGACTACCGAGTTTACCAAGGACAAGCTCCACCTCGCAGTACATATTCTCGGTCGTTCATGCACCGAGACCGTAACGACGTCACTCGTCAGGGATTTCACACAGCACAAGGAAACCGTTTGAACTTTTTTGGTTGGAATTGAAATTGTATGACGCTACTACATGTACAAGAGAACAAAAAAAGAGGACCGCGCCGACATCGACGTGGGCGGC
>WSUB01000079.1:0-187800 GCA_019633425.1 Tulasnella sp. 424 | reverse complement strand
AATCAACCATCCAAGTGCTGAACGACGCCGTCCATCATTCGCGCATGAAACACATTCCAGTCGCTGAATTCTGGATCCGAGATGAGGTCTCCAAAGCTATGTCTATTTCTGTCCATTACTGTCCCACTGAAGAAATGCCAGCCGATCTCCTCACCAAGGCTCTCACTCGTCAAACTGTCGTGGACCTTCGAGAACGAATGGGGCTCCATATGTGATTCCTCAGAGGCACTTCGTCGAGGGGGTGTGTTGCACAGTGTCGTGCGTCTCCTCTTTGCCTCTATCGCGTTCGCTATATTCGATTTGGTATGGACTATTATTCCCATGATTTGTTGTAATAATACTATGATGTTCGTATCATGTTTGTGGCGTATTTGTACATGTTGTGAGATTGTTTGTTACTACTACTATATATACTACATGTACACGTACGAATAATAAATCATCGACTCTTCGACTCCCCCTTCTCAGTGTGAGATACCCACAGTCGTCGGATTGCTGCGTTTAACATTTGGAATGCCAAGTCTAACATTGCTGCTGAATCTATGTAGTGTTCGGTCTTGTTGCCTGAGACCCACTGTCCCCTGAACACGAATGGTGCAGTGCGCAATCACTATAGACACTGGTTGAATTTTGCCAGGTGAGAGATTTGATTCAACAACGGAGTGAGGGGTTGACATCGAGAATCAAATCAAGACATGATTTATGGGTAATGAAAGGCACCAAAGTTTACGCAAGTACTGTTCATCATGTTGCAGAGGGCAACAGGAATTGAGAGAGTTTTTGGATAGCCGGAATGGGATAAGTGGAGCATTATTATTATTCTGCGTGTGTGTGTGGATAAAAGCGGGAGACTTTCTGAGTGTACCATGGTAGAAGACTTGCCGTTGCTGTTGTCGCGGTTTACGGAAATCGGGGTAAATAAGTGTGGAGCTATCATAAAAGTTAGAGGGACTGGAGCCCCAGTCGACATCGTCATTCCATTGCTTTACTGGCGAGAAAGTTGAAGCAGGTGAGGTGGTGCAAACGGGTCCATACTGTAGTCTCTTGTCGCTCTCGCACAGGGTTTTGAAATGGAGATGAAGCAACAAAGACAACCCCTCACAAGTACAGTAAGGTAGATATAAGGAAGACCATTGACTGGCAGTCGTGAATTAGCACGGAGACAGAGAAGGAAATCCGGAAGTCGTGAGTTGTGACGATATCGCCCCTCTCCCACCCCCCCTTTGTTTTTCTCCTTTGTGATCCTGACCGTATATCAATATTGAGCCTGACAGCTAAGATGGGAGCCAAGTGAATGTGGGACCCGAACATATTGTCTCGTGATGGAAAGCCCCGGCAAAGAAATAGAAACAGAGAAGCGCCGGGTTCCGGGGGAGGACCCCGCAACTTACTATCGAGGACACCGGATGTGGTCTTGGTTGAAGTAGCAGGCACAAAAGCGTCATTAATCAGGTGTCGAGTTAGTGCATCATGCTCAAAAGGCTCGTTCATTTTCCATCCGGGCTTATATTGATGTATATAAACACTATTTAATACAATTAACATAGAACCACCCACTCTGTCATTTACCGGTCGTTTTCCAGTCATTGACCATGTCTTTTACCGAGCCGCCCAAGCAATGCTGTCATGCACCTGACTAAGACATGTCGGAAACCGCTCCGGAGGTGTCTGACGCTACCCTATGCTGAATCTACGTAGTGTTTGGTCTTGTCCCCCCGAGATCCATGATGATATCCCCAGACCCACACTGCCCCTGAACATGATAGAAAATGAATGGTGCAGCACGCAATCGCCCGGCGAGAGATTTAATCCAAGTATGGGGTAGTGTTGTGCTAGAGCGGGCCTCAGGCTCGGGCCAGCTCAGGTGGTTGGGCCGAGCTTGAGCCCAAACGCTCAGCTCGCTCAAGCCCGCTCGCTGGGCTTGAGCTCACGAACACCTCAGGGACCTTCCCTTTTTGGGTTGGTCTCGTGTCGGAGATAGACGGCAAAGTGCCGGTTAGCCCGGCTCGGATTAGGGGTTGCCTTTTATGGTAAACGCACCGGGCTCGAGCTAGGCTTGGGCCCGGCTCGGGCTGAGCTCTGCTGACTGAGCTTGAGCTGAAGCTCACAACCAGGTTGGGCTCAAGCTTGCCCAAGCCCAGCCCAGCCGGCTTTGCCCAACACTAGTATGGAGTGAGGGGTTGGCGGCCGACATCGAGAATCAGATCAAGGATGTAAGGGACGGAACAAGGCATGATTTATGAGACGTGATAACTAAGCGACAGCGACAGCGAGCTCGACGTGATCGGCGACAAGAGCGGTGTCTTCGCCTTCCTTAGTGCCATCGCCTTTGTGTGGTGCGTTCACTGCAACCTTGAGTCTTTGGCGGTTACCTCCCTATCCGCGATGGTCTTGCCCGAGACAGCTCCCATCGCCTTTTGCTACTCTTCGGAACCACCGACATCGACAAAGGCATAGAACCCTTGCTCTTGCGAGGTGTACCCCATCGCGAGCGGACTTCTTAGTCTTGACAGGGACCTTGGAAAGAGCAAGCTTGGTGAGCTGAGCTCCGTCAACGCTGAAAGCGAGGAGGTTGGCGACAAAGAGGACCGAAGTGGATGGTTCATCGGTTGGAGCCTCGCCGCACAGACGTCTCGGGGCTCCTACAGCCTTGCGATACCTCCTGGTGCGTTCGATGGGAGCGGTGGCATCAGTATTTGCGTCTGCGGGAGTGGCAGTACCGTCGGCAGGAGCTTCGCTAGATGCTTCTTCGGCGTTGGAGGTTTTCTGCGGGTGAGAATGAGATCTGAGGTCAGATGTTGAACTGTATAAGCCCCAACCTCGGCCTTTCTCTTCTAATGGCAACAGAAATTCGATTTAGTGCAAGCCATGCAGCTGGCGACTGGAGACTCACGTTGGACCCTTCCTTCTTCTTTGGCTCGGCCACGTCGGCCTGAGCGGCTCCGTCGGTGGCGGCGGCAGGAGAGACGCTCTCAGCCGTGGCTCTGGGGCTTCTCTAGGAACAGCGTTGGAAGCCATTCTCCCTGCAAACTTTCTCTTCTTCCTCCTCTCTGCGCGATCTGCCTTGGCCTCGAGTGGTTTACCGCGTCCTACGATGACGGCACGATCGTTGAGCTCTCTCTTGTCAAGAGAAGTAATGACCTTGTCTGAAGCATTCTCGGTATTGAAGGTGGCAGAACCGTAACCAGCTGAGCGGTGGCCGTGGAAGATGATCTGAGCGGAAGTCAATGATGCAAAGAGGTCACGAGATCTTCGCGTGCGATATATCAGCTGAGAACTCTAGGAAGAAGTTCTTCAGCGCTACCTCGACCGTATGGTACGTAAGATTACCAGCAAAGGCCTGAAGTAGGGAAAAAAGGCTGGTTAAAAAAAGCAATGAACGCCACGGAAAGGACATGCCTTGAAGTCAGGCTTTGCAGCGACAACATTAACTTGGGCTGTATGTCGCTTCGTTGATAGCAAGGTCGGGCAATGGTGGCAGCGGCAGACATGATATGAGTGAGGATTCGTGCAAATGGCCTGATTGCTTTGACTAGCTAATCCTTCGGATGAGGGGGAACAGGGGGGTCGGGCAGTTTGGGAACGTTGAGGAGGTTTTGTGGTTTTTTTTTTTTGTTGGCTCTCTGGTCTGAGGGTGTTTGAAAGCTAGCAAGTAAAAAGGCCTGAGCCTTTTAAAACACAAGAGATCGCAGAAGTACTGGTTGCTGTGACGATATTGCGGCTCTCCCGGGCGGTAACCCCTTTTTTGTTCGATTCCGGACACACATATCGATATCGAGCCGGTGACTCGGACGGGGTATCAGTCATTGTAATGAGGTCGGATACACTATACAAGTACTACTATTAAACATGCATTGGAAGATATGCCGAGCATTGCAGCTGTACTGCCAGACCACACCTGCTAGAGGACCAACCGCACAACATCCATCCTCTATAATGGAAAGCCGCCAACATACTTTCCGGGAAAGTTCCCAAACACTCGCTACCCCTCCTGCTGAGGGTTGAATATCGCCAAGACTCCACCACTCGGAGTTCTTCCGCCATCTTTCGCCTTGAGTGACCTGATTCCCGAATTACCCTTCAAGGTCACATTCGGCATTCTTAACGGTTTATTAACGCCAGGCGCTGGTGTTTCCGCAGGTGAAGGTACGCGTGGGAAGGGGTACTGACTGGGAGGTGGAGGGGAGGCAGAAGATGAGGTCGAGGATCGAGGAGGCGACTGTGGAGGCGTCGCGTGTTCTCCGGGCTGAGGGGTTGTTGACGTTGCTTCTGTTGATGCACCAGTCGACATCTTGCTGGTTAGCACAGCAGGCGGTGAAGATGACGAGGGGACAGAAGAATCCCAGTCTTCGTCATCGTTCAGGTCGAAACTATCGTCGGTATTTGTAGTGATCTTCCCAGACGATGCTTTGGTAGAGTCGGTCATGACTGACGTTCGTTTTGCCTCGTGCTCACTTTGGGGAAGCGAAGCGACTGGTTGCCCAAAGTCCTCATCATCCTCAAAGTCATCGCTTGTGGTGAAGCTTTCTGACGTATTTGTTATAGAGGAAGCTCTGCGGTCGAAATGTTGAGTCTTGCCACGCCATGCATCGGGACCATCATCCGGAGGGTTGACAGGGTCGTCCGCTTCGAAAAGTTCATCAGAACCCCGATCGGCCTCTAATTCATCCTCAGGGTCGGGGTCTGGATCCGAGAAGGACTCCAAGTCATCGGGGTCCGACCAACTGGGTGGTTCATCCTGAATAGTAAAGATCGGCTTATGAACTTTGGCAAACTGTTGGAATGGTTTGGTATCAGTAATCCGATCGTCGACACGATGGACGCAATGTATCTCGTACCTCCTGAGCCCTTGCTCTCAAGTCGTTCCATTCCGCCTCATCTTTGCACAAGAACCCAAGCAGCATGCTCGGGTCCATGTGACTCAAAGGCATCTTTCTAACTTTGTCGCAATGGAAAGTCCTCAACTCAGCAGGTGAATACGCGGTTGCAAGGTGATATGTAGTTGGGTCCACACCAGCCGGCGGTCCAGCGATGGAACTGAAGCTTGACCCGCTTGGTGAAGTCCCTGGTGCCCCTGTCGATGGTTGTTGACCATGGCCATGCTGGCTCCCTTGGCTTTGCGACAACGGAGATGGGGAGAGAGGAGCATGTAAGGAGAATGAAGCGCTTGATGAAGCCGAGCCAGTTCGTGAATTGGTTGGCGAACCGTTCGTGTTGCGACGATGCTTCAGCTTAATGCTACCGCTTCGAAAGCGACCACCTTTACTGAGCCCAGTAACTGAGACATCGCCAATACTTTTCTCAAGTTCGCGATCAGGAGTAGAAGGTCGACCCGAAGAGCCTCTTCTTTGCTGGATCGAGGCTTTGTCATCGGCGGAATCGGGTTCCAGGTGGCTGTTAGCTGTCGTCGCAGGCGAAGCTGGCGTAAAAACGGGAGGGGGTGGTCGGAGGGGCACGGCGGGCCGCGTGTGGTGTGGATCGAGGTAGAAGAGAGACCCCGCTTGTTGTCCAACGAAGTAGTACGAAGACGATGGACGTCCTCCAGAGATCCCGACGGACTGAGGCCACGTAAATATTTCCTGCGTGCGTTCGGCTGCATCAGTCATGCTAGTCCAGTAGGATGCAGATGATTTTACCTTAAGACCGTCATGGTACACCGGATTGACCCCATCAATACCAAGCCGTACGCAAATCAAGAGCAAAACAGGCCGACCTCCCCATTTGCTCCTTCTCGACGTTTTAAGCGTATCTGCAGGCTCCACATTCTGGTTAGATGCCGCGTAAATGTCGGTCGCGAAGACTTCGTTATTCGACGAAACCGAGACGGAAAGCCCAGCCTCGAGGAAAGAACCAGTTAAACGCCTAAAGAACAAATCCAACCCGTTAGCATGAGCCTTTTTAATAAGCGACGGAAAACTCACTTGATCGCGCCAGCAGCGATACTCGGACCGAACCAACATCCCACGTCTGTCCCTAGTTCCTTCCCTGCCAACACCATCCGGTGAACACCGAAAGGGCACAAGGTAGAAGGCGAATCGAGGAACCAAGTGATGATTTTGACGTAGGTTGCGTAGTCTGAAGTGAAACTAGGATTTGTAGGTCGTCTCCAGTCTGCTCAAACAGGACTCTTAGTCTCATTAACCTTTTCTCAACCACTAAAAACACGTACCTCGCCCCAAATGCAAGTGGACGAGAGCCGTTGCCAGCAAGCTTTGCCCTGTTCTCACCATGCAACCCCAGCCAGAATCACTCGTCCAGCTCTTTTCCCCTCCCCACCACTTTCGTGGCGGACTCTGCACGGACTGGGAAATGATCGTTGGGTCGACTTCCTTTGTTGCTTCCAACTCCGCCAAAGAAATATCTCTGATAGGGAAGTACTGAGACCGATATGTCATCCATACACAGGATGTAAAATCGTCGTAAAAGGCTGGAGGCCAGGATAGGGGAGCTTCCTTTGCCTTGCCGCCGGAAGCCGAACCGCCGCCACTGAGGGATAAGGAGAGAGATTGCAGAGATGGATTTCGATGGTACCCGGTTGAGCCGCGAGAGATTGTTGGGGGTGTGCTCCGGCGTGTAGTGCCGTGACCGACATCCGTCGAATCACGTCGGTGGCCTCCCCCGCGACCTAGGTGTTCGGGATAGACTCCGTAAGCTGGGGTTGGACTCGGAGGCTCATAGCCTGGATGTTGAACTCCCATTAGCCATATGGGATCCGTGCATTTGTCCGGCTGAGCATCGCTATCGAGGAAATACCGTACTGCCTTCTCGAAACCACCGCCGAGTCCCTTTGCTGGATGACGAGCAACGTTGAAGATTCCAGAGGCTTTGTGTTTCGGCGACGTTTGGGGAATGACTGTGGCCTGGGAAGAGGAAGGCGCGAGAGAAGTGGATGGAAGGTCTGTAGAGGATCCGGCAAAGTTCTGGGAGAACCAGCCTGAGAGGCGGCTCGAGATGTCTGTGAGAGCGCGAGCAGTTGTCGGTGATGACGTCGCAGTTGATGGATCATAACTGGAATATGCGATACTTAGAGGGCGGTCAATGGTGACGCTGCGGCGTCCTGATCGAGGGATGGGCTGAGACATCTGCGATTCGTTTGTGGTTGGTGGGCTAAAGAGTGCTGGAGGCTCTACGATGATTGGGGTTTCGGATAAGGAAGCAACGTCGTCATTGGACTTCCGCGGCTCTTCAGACGTATCTTGAGCAGGTATTGGAGGTGAATTGTCAGATGCTGCGATATGAGTCTTGGACGATTTCTTGAGGAGGCGTCGCGTGTGGTTGGTGTGACCAGGTTGCGAGGATTCAGGAATAGGACCAAATGATGATGGTGGATGATCAGAGGTCGAGCGAGGATTTCTGTGAAAGATCTTGTTGATCTTTTGGGAAGAAGGAGCGCCAGAAGTGGAGGAGGGGGACATGGGAATGGTGAATTCTGAGGGTTTGACGGTAGTCAGGATTCCAACGACCAGAAATCGCAAGGATACAAGTTGACTTACGGGTCAGTCAGTAACAAATACTTGTCGTCGTCGTACCAGTCGTAGTCGGGAGGTTCAGAAGGTACAGAGATAACGTGGAGGTAAGGGCCGATAGGTCGATTCCAGCGACCTGGTCGTCGCAAGCACAGTAGCGGCGATGCAGAGCTGATTCCCGCGGTTGGACTTCATCGTTTTCCCCGCCCTCGGTCTACGCTACCACCCTTCATTATCATCCATTCAGAATAACTGGTGCAGAGCTCAGCATAGACCTCAACTTTCTGCAAGACTTGGTACCCAAATCCATTCCCGTATCTTTTTGCCAAAGGTAGGTCATGGCCATCCTTGATTGCTATTAGCCGCTCATCCGCTGAATCCGCCACTATAACACCACCACCACATCACCAAGAACGAAGCGTACTGTGCGTCCATCGCCAACCAAGCTCACAGATAAACTCGTTTTCTCTTGGCTCACAGACCTGCGCATTTTCACCAAGGCAGCTACGGACAGACTCCCAATGTCGGGCCCAACATACGTCCCTTTTACTTCCTCGACCGAAAGCCGACTACCAGAACCTCCGTCTCCTGCGTCTCCTGGAGAAGCAGCGCCCGTCACAGTCTACAAAATCGACTGGCCAGCCGTTGGATTTCCAGAATACAAAGGCAAATTCGCTCTTGTCCTCGATAATGTTTTCAGCCCCGATGACTGTGCAAAGCTGCTCAAAGCGGCGGAATCAGCGGGCACTTGGTCAGTCGCCAAGGTACACGCAGACCCAGAAACTGGAGTTGAAACCGGCTTCGTTGATATGCGGTATCGTAACTCCGGACGAATCATGCTCGACGATTTCGAGCTATCTGACTGGATTTTGAACAAACTGCGCCCATACATCAGCGAGATCGAATTCGTACCCAGCGGAAAATTCAGGATGTTCAATAGGAATCCAGAGAATAAAGATGTTATCCAAGTCCGACTGTCCCGTCTTAATGAAAGGCTTCGCTTCCTTAGGTATGGCCCAGGGGAGTTCTTCGCTAGACACTGTGATGGGAGTGAGCAATGGTTCTCAAGTCGGTGTCGTGCCAATATCTGAGCCTTTTCCTTGTAGCATACTTCACTGCCGACAGGTCTGAAGTCTCATATTTTACCCTTCAGATCTATTTAAATGGCGACTCTCAAACATTAAAGGGAGGACCGACGAGATTCGTCAGCCTCAAACCCAAACCACCAGGGCATCCAGGCCACCTGGACGTGGACCCACGGCTTGGGCGAGCCATCGTTTTTCAGCAGGCCGGGTTGCTACATAGTGGAGAAGAGGTTGTTGAAGGGGAAAAGTTCGCCATGAGGACGGATCTGATGTACAAGCGCGTACCACCGCCTCCCAAGCCGTCCCAAGAGGAATCCGTGTCCTCTTCAGAAGAGTCCGACTAAACCCTCTGAGGTTTGGGTCATTAATTGCCGATCTCGACGTTCAGAACCAAGTTGTTAGGTCACCCTATATGATATCTCCCTAATGACGATTGAATACATGAACTTGCTTTCTGCGGGATCTTAATCCCAAATTATCCCCAAACCAGCTCCGCAACACTCATCGCGACAGGAATCAGACGAATGTCATAGATACCCGCCTGAATCCACAGTTCACCTTTTAGGGCCAGAGCTTGAGCGAGCGTAACCCAGTGAAAGAAGCGCAAAGTAACTCACAAACTTGTCGTCCCACAAGCCAAAACCATCCAAATACCCAGACCCGTCCAATAAGCCCACCGACTCGTCTTCCTGTAAGCGTCCTGAACCACTCTTCGAGCGCGATGCCTAGTGCCTGGATCGCGAAGAAGTTGAAGGTCGACCAAGGAAACGTAGTGGCACCGTCTCCAATGAGCATTACACTGGGAAACGAGAAGGTAAGCAGGAGTCCTGGATAGGACCCCAAACCGTTGCGTACCTGTGGAAGAATCCACTACTGGCGAAGGCTCCGATCACAAAGCCCGAACGACCAAACAGATACCCCAATGGATAACCACCAGTTAAGAGAAACGTTTGACGAAGAACCTGATAGGACTAGAGATTTAGTGAATGTAGTTTCACCGCCGTGCTGCATCTCCGTACCTGATGCCAGCGGATCGCCCAGAACTCATGCAGACTATCGGACAGCCAAGGGGCTCCAAATAGCGGTGGCCACTGGTAATGATCCTGACCTGGTACAAAAGTCACAGCGAGAACAGCGATTAAGTCGTACACTAAGCTGAGGATTGCAGGAACGCCAAAGACAAACGCCCCCAGCACTGATACCCTTTTAGCAATCGGGAGATCACCGAGACAGAGATTCCCAGCTGCCAGAGCTCGGATCGAAGGGTCGCGAATGCAATATGTACTGATGAAATCCGATATAATGTAGTTGGTGGGTATGCTGAATAGTAACTTCGCAGCCAAAAACTGTTGATCGGTGTGAACCCTTCGAGAATACGGAGACGATGGCGGAAGCTTAAGCCCAGTTCCTTCTCCAAAATCGCACCCAATTCCTCGAAGGTTGATTGAAAGATCGATTGAATTCAGAAGCTCTTGAATTCTTGGATGTGGGGGGTTCGTCGGTAGGTAACTACGTGCCAGGGGGACGCGGCGCACTGGTCGTTCCAAACTTCCGAACTCCACAGAGCGAAGCGCTAGGAATAGGCCAGACATGGCTAAAAGAAACATAAAACGAAATCACTATCTCACTAATAAGTCTGAAAAGCATGTTAAAATGATTACTCACTTGTTGCAACATTAATCAAAAGATGCCCTTCGGGTGCCCACCTCACAGCAAACGCCAGAAGCAAGAAGGAAGGTGCGGTGATTAGACCAACGACGAGCCTTAGCTTCTTGGTGTTAGGTCGTTCTACGAGGTAACACAAGAGGAGGAAGAGACACAGTGGAACGGGAAGATACACCGCGGTTCGTTCGAAACTAGCGTCGACCCGGTTCGCTTGGGAAGGATGCCGCAGCCAAGAAAGCATATCCCGAAATGGGTGATCAAGAAAGAATGGCGCTGTCATGTTGCTTATGTGTTTGTGTTAGTCTTGGTGCCGGAATGGGGTGCAATTGTTGGTGACGGTCGAACGTGACAGACGCCGGAAGGGGCGGCAAACTTTTAATAGCCCGCGACTCTTCTCATTCCCCGCTTCTCTTCGATAACGGCGAAGACAGCGCACAACCCGGTTCGGCCTCAGATTATACGGTATGTTCGTGCGTGTGCAAGATGTACCTTTAGTCACTTAGCATAATACTCCAGAACACACGTAATGGCCGCGCATTTCACTGTACCAGTATAGCTGTGCGTATCTACCGAGACCCAGATACATCCTGACCAACCCCACCCCCTAAATCACACGGGTAACGTTAATAACAACGTCAGTTACATTACATTTAGTAGGCCCATCGTTCACACAGTCCTAAATTTTTCAACCTCGCCCACAGCGAAAGCGTCTATATTCTCTACGTACTTCGCAAACCATAGAGTCGACTGGGGAGAAAATACGATAATCGATCATGTAATAAGGTGGCGTTTTGGAAGCTTGTTTAGCCTGTTTAAAGGCATTGCGAATAGTAGTCACTTGAGTATGTGCATGTGTATGGCGATGCGCATACTGTAGGTCCAGTGTAACCAATACCTGTGAAACCTTAGGTCAGTGCGCTGTCGTTGTGGGATATGGACGGATTGCAAACCTCCGCATTGGGCATAATGAGAAGCAGTGCTCCCGGAAGCCGAAGTAGTTGTAGATGCCTTGGTGGTTGTCGTAGACGACTTCGAGCTAGTGGTGGTTGTCGTTGTCGTCGAAGTTTTGGTGGACGTGGTAGTCGAGGAAGTCTGATGCAAACCCAAAACGGGAAGTCAAATGTCTTGTAGCCGATGCAAGGGATCAATTCATACCTTGCTCGTAGTCGACGATGTCTTGGTCGTTGTGGTGGAACCGCTACCGCTTCCCGGGCAAGTAAAGACTGCTGGTCCAGGGATAGTGTAATTGGTGACAGGCGGGTAATAAATGTTGATCGTAACGCCGGGGTCGGTTCCGTGGTATGCTCCGGGGAAGGATACTGTGGAAGGCTGCGTGCTGCCGCCACCGCTACATTCAAGGACCCACTAAGCAAACCACGTCTATCTGTCCAATACCGAGACTTGGGGCTCACGTGATGTTAATCTGTGCACACTCCATCTAAAAGCCAGAATGTTATCTGAGTCAGTTTATCAGGCATAGAGGTCTGACATCCGTACGTAGAATTGGGCGCCTGGGTAGGATGAGGCACCGTGTAAAGCGACTGAAATGCAATGGTCAGTGTGACACCAGACTCGGAGGACTCGACAAGGCTCACTCATTTCAGCACGGAGGAAGTAATTACCCGGAGGGATACAATCGGGGATCTTGATCGTATGTAAGCCCTTGGCGTTATACATCCTGGTTACACCCCAAGTCGTTCCGTCGAAACCATCTTCCTGGATCTTGAACCAGCCAAGACCCGTGACATCTGTCTGAGTTGCGTCGGGAACTCTGTAGAACTGATCAGCACAGAAAATGGGACTGGTAGTATCGGCACCTCACTTTGCAAGGTAAGCGAGTGTAGGTCCCAAATGTCCGGGATCCACAGGATCAGCAGTATCCGCGGAATTGTAGCCGTTTGGCTGGAGGACGTGATGCCACTCTGCTTGGACCGTTGCACCCGCAGGTACATTTATGACAGTTTGGGAGTATGGGGTGACCAGTGGATTCGGACCTCCGTTGCAGATGATGTCGTTGGAGGTGACATCGGTAATGGGACCATCGTACTGAACAGAGCCAAGCAACAACTCCGTTCGATAAGTGCAATAATGAATGAAGGCTGAAGGCTCACGGTAGGGTATCGAATGCCATTCAAGTAACCTGATAGGAATGAGTTTAGTTCGTGACTTTAAATCAAATTCTAGACAAGCCCCAACCTTGGTCAACACCATTAACCCAGAGCTTTTGGAAAATGGTATGAGCGTTTGATCCTCCCACCAAAAAAGCGGCAAGAAGAGCGAGAGCGTGTCGAGGAATCATGGGAATGGAAGGAGGTAGATGAAGGCCACGAGACGACAGCCAATTCTGAGGCCATGCTGAGGTTCTTATATAGTTTTTTGACAGTTCTAAACAAAGATCAAGGGGAACTCAAAGAGCTTCACCGAATCCGAGGTATCAACGACCTTCTGACAGTGACCGGGAAATTGTATCATTGGGCCAAGCGCAACGAGGTATCTTCGGATGGCATAATTGCGCAAGTTCTCACGGATCGGCTGGAGCCGCCAGACTTTGGGAAGAGTTGAGGAAGGCGAAGAGATGACGGCTGGTCTAACGTCGGGAGATCATCGCACGCTCAATGAGCTGTTTCCATTTGAATTCTCCCGCCACCCGCAAGAACATCGAGAATGATTGGATGGAAGTAGTTTGCAAGGAGCTCCGACTGACAGACGTAGTCCATCGAGGTAGTGACGATTTGACAGGCAGTTCCTGGGGTTGAATAGGAGCACGGTCTCTTGCGCCCCCACTCGTGAAACGGATTTGCGTGTGGCACTGGCCTCTCTAAAAAGTACCTCATGGGATCTATTCCCTGGATCTGTGTACTCACAGCAAGCAAATCACGGTCCGCGATGGATTAAAGCATTTTCTATCGATTGCTGGCTCTCGCCGGTGCGTGATCACGGTTCAGGCGTAGGTCGCCTATTGGCGAGGATATTCCAAGCTCCCGACTCCGGTCCAATGGGGTGGTGCTACCCACCAGTAATCGAAAACACTTGGACGGAGAATGTCGGGGGATCGTCGCGGAAGTTTAGGAAGTCGACTGCGCGTAAGAATTCGGGCTACAATAATGCGGCAGAGCTAGGTACAAGGGGTATTTTGGGAGAGACTGGATGGTGAAACTTCTTGGCGGAAAGAGCTCGCGGAAAGCAATGCGATTGGAGGTATGCGGTTGGGAATGATTACTTTTGGTGGAGCTAAATCGAATGAGAAGATTACTCCGTTTTGACTGAAACGGATTGTCGAAGAGCGAAAGCGATGTGCCTGTACGAGTCGTACATGAGCCACAATGGGATCCAAACCCACCTAATGAAAATGGTTGCAAAGACATGAGTGAGTTGGAGACGCGGCAATCGCAAGTCTGGTTGCACGTACAAAGTATTAAAGAACTAGTACCGAAATGATTATGGTCAATGTAAAAGGCAGCATAGGCAAGCGGTAGTGAGCACCCACAAATAGATAGACCCAAGTATACATCCAGTTAGATGTGACAAGATTGGGAGAACCTGTCAACCATTCCGGGACGAACGTCATCCAGCTAATGGACGGAAGTGCCGTTACTACGTACGCTGCGGAATGTATACAGGATAAAATCCCGGCTAACTCACCCGCCATAGATTTCCGCTGTGCAAAGTACCACTATCCAATAGTGGCGCGAGGCGTCACAGTTCATCATCTGGTAGAGAATATAACAGCAGAGGGGCCCTGCTCCCAGGACGGTAAGGATTTCAAGTGCCACTACGGTGGCATCTGCGTTGCCCCAACGTATGTCGGCTTTTGCATACTCTGACCCTGCCGGAGAAATATCAAGTCAAGGAAAACTCTCAGGTCATGACTACGTTTGAACTCACAAAGAGCAGCAAATGGGCCCTGACTTGTAAAAACGGTCCGACCAAACACTGAGAGATAAACAAATGAGCCTTCCAGGATGAAATGAATGAGAGCCTAGGAATGTTCGCTTTGTGAAACCTAAAGATGTTGCGTTTAAAAGCTTTTACGTACGTCGAACGCCTGGGTGCCAGGAAATTTTATCTAAGCTCTGGCCTCCGTTTCAAAAGTAATATGGGTATTCGACTTACCAGCCAAACGAAGGTGAATTTGTCTGTGGCAGACGCGGTTTTTGGGAGGCAAGCTTTGGATAGGGTCCAGGCAACCCCAAGGATTGCTACGGTAGCTCCCAGGGAATAAGCAGACGTAGCTGTGAAAATTTCGACTGAGGTCATTCGGGTGTGGATTGACAGTTGAAGGGAGAGGAAAAGTGGTGTTTCTTTTGCTTCTCGTTCCTTTGGAAAATGGATCTCACGGTTCGTTGCCTATTCGCACGCAAGTGGATACGACGATCAGACAATCTTGAGCGTGTCCATTAGATATCATCGAACATATCTCCAGATATTAACATCCTTTAAAGTGGGCCTAAATATATGATACTTGGGATCCGGTAGGGCAGGTCCATAGGCACTCGCCTGAACTTGCGCAAGACGTAGAGGGCTCCCCTCTGAGGACAGGCACCTAGATTCTTGACTATGATAGAGATATGATACATTTACGCGATACTTAGTTCAACTTTGAGAGATCGTCTCTCTACACAGAAGAGGGAACATCTCGGGGCCAAGGGGAATGTGCTTGTGGGTGACTGACGACTTTGAAAAAACTAGAGGGGTACGGTTGCGGCTTGGGGATGTTAGATCCTTGAATGATTATTTGATTTGGATTTGCTGATAATCATAACAGGGACTTTCTTGCCTAAACCCACGTGATCTGCTGTCACCGATTGGGTTTCGGCTCCGAGGGCTGGCCATGAAGCGACTCACTCCCCAGGTTCTTAAACTGCATCCGCCTGAGCAAATGGCTGGTCGAAGAATATCCTCATACTCTCATACATCTCAGCTCGAACAATGTCTCGTCGTTCAACTAATTCTACTACTAAAACTACAGGCACACAACCCCCCATTCTAGCGACATCCCAAATGTCGAGATTCCACGCCGACACTTTAACAACCTTGTCTACAGAGGTAAGCCTCCCTCTCAACGTCGCGTAGGTTGTGTCCTCATTCTTTACTCATAGATAGACCTCAAGCAAGTTAATATCAATGTCGGCCAGAACGATCTCGTCGTTGAGGTCCATCTCCGACTGAAAGCCGGTGTCCACTACGCAGTATGCTAGATATCGAATGTCATACGTCTGAAATATCCATGCTGACATTGTCAATGGAAACCAAAAAAAACCTTTAACTACCCCAGCTGCTTTTGGACGAGCCAAATAACTACTGTGATTTGCCCGCAGTCCTCTGACTTCAGGATTACATTACGAACCTTTCCGAGAGCACTACTGTCGTAATTTCGCACGACCGCGACTTTTTGGACGCCATCACCGAAGAACTTATCGTTCTCCGTAACAGGACTTTTACATACTTTGACGATAACCCATCGCAGCATGCTCGATTCACATTGAACCAGAGAAAATGGTGGAGTAGGATGAAGGAGTCCCAGGATAAAAAGAAGGAAGCGATGGAGAAGACAACTGCGGATGCCGTCAAATTGGGGAAGAGGACTGGAGATGAAGGCAAACTACGAATGGCGAAAAGCAGACAAAAAAGCTCGACGACAGGTGGGGAATGGAAGTCAGCGCGAAAGGTACAGGGCAAGTTCTCCCTCCCTGCTGCACTCTTCATGATCTGGCTACTGACCCCGGGCGAACGCTATAGATTCAAGCTAAACCGCGATTTAGCGTTTTCGTACCACACTACGTCTCGTCTCTCGATCGAAGTCGAGGAACTTGAAAACCCCATCAAACTTCATTTTCCCGACCCCCAGACGCTCAGGTTCCCTGGTGCTCTCGTATCAGTTACGGGTCTCAGGTACCGCTATAACCCCCAGTCACCTTACATTATCGAAAACCTCGATATCACCATTCATCCCGGATCCCGAGTCGCGCTTGTAGGCCGGAATGGGCAAGGCAAAAGTACACTCGTGAAGCTTCTTGTGGGTATGATACCTTCAGCCAAGGTGGAGCGACATCCTCGATTGAAGATTGGATATTATGATTAACATTCGGTGGAGGAACTGTCAAGAGACGATGTGAGGGATAAGTCGGTTGTTGCTTATTTCATGGAGACAGCGAAGGAAAAATATCAGATGGCACCCGACGAAGGAACTGCACGTGCTGTGGTCGGTACGTTTGGCTTAGCTCATTATGCTCTGAACTCTGTACACAGCCTCTCTGGAGGGCAAGAGGTATGATTTGCTTCAGCTGGCTTGATTCTGGGCGGATAGGTCTCTAACTAGAAGCTTTAGGTCCGACTTGCGCTCTCGCTCATCGCTTACTGGGCCCCCAACCTCCTGGTGTTGGATGAAGTTTCCACCCACCTTGATCTCGATACCATCCAAGCTCTCGTCCGCGCGCTGCGAGTGGACTCGGGAGCTATCCTGCTAGTTAGCCACGACCGGTATTTGGTTCGTTGTGTGGTGGAGGGGGCTCCCCTGGTTCCGAGAGACGACGCTGGGGAGGAGGAAGAGGAGGAAAAGAGTAGCGATGAGGGGGAAGGAAAGGTTGGTAGTGTCTACATTGTCTCCAAAAGGTTCAGAGTATTAGAGGGTGGGATGGATGAATACGTGAGGATCGTGGAGAAAAAGTTCAAGGGCAAGGGCGTCTTGCGCTGAAGTGGTTGTCCCATGTGATTGTGCCGAACCGGCTACTGTAATTAGCGAGAATCCAACACCGCTCATTTCGCAACCTCTTGACCACCAAGTCTTTCCGACAACGATGGCTGCCACCAACAAGTACATCATTGTTTCGAATGTTCAGGATGCCGAAGGGATTGTATTAGTTCAACTAGCTCGGTGAGGTTCAAGTTTCTTGTAAGCATCTCGGTCCCAAGTACTGATATGCTCATGGGACTCGGTATACAACATTAGACCCCCGGTCAACGCTTTTCATCAGCCGTGAGTTTAGTCGACTTTAAAAGTCTCCGTGTAGCTGATAAGCTGCTTATAGGATGTGGGAGGAGCTTGGGGCGACGTTTGACCGCCTCAGCCGGGATGGTCAGGTCAAGGCCATCGTCTTGTCTTCCAGTAACCCCAAGATATGGACTGCCGGGCTTGATCGTCAGTCTTATTTTATTTACCTTGTAGTCTGATTTCTAACGAACTAACGGATCATTTCTTTCAGTTACGGCAACGGGGGCACTCGGGGTCCGGGATGAAGACCCTGCTCGGACCTCCATCCCTCTCCGTGATCACATAATCGTAAGCATTGCACATCCGTCGGACAGTTAAATAAGACTCAGCTATGGTAATCATAGCACTTTCAAGACTGCATCACGGCAATTGAACGTTGCCGGCAACCAGTTCTTGCGGCTGTGCATGGCGCTGCTATCGGTCTCGGGGTGGATATTCTTTGTGCCTGCGATATACGATTCGCATCAGAGAATGCCACCTTCTCTGTTAAAGTAAGGAACTGGTCTTTCTATGGTCCCCCCATATCCTGAGGTTGTACACGGAGGGTAGGAAGTTGACGTTGGCATGGCTGCGGATATTGGCACGCTCTCCCGGTTCCCTAAAATCGTCGGAAACCAAAGTGCTGTCAAAGAATTAATTTTCACTGGACGCACTTTCGGAGCCAAAGAGGCCAAGGAAGTAGGATTTGTGAGCCGAGTGGTCGACGGCGGAATGGAGGAAGTGCTCGGTAAGCTAAATGATGCTCATTTATTGGCTAATATTTTACCTGTCTCCTTTCCAGCGGCGACTCTTCAGGTAGCACGCATAATTTCGACAAAGTCTCCGATCGCCATTATGGGCTCGAAACATCTTCTCGCTCATGCTCGTGATAATACGTTAGTCCTTTCGCACCGACGTCCAGTGTGATCTCGTTCTGACGATCGGGCTGACCCGTTCAAATTGAGCAGCGTAGGAAACAGTCTGGAATACACCGCTACTTGGAACTCTCTGATGCTACAGTCAAACGTAAGCTTCGTATGGATGACAAGCTGGGTCATGACCGTTTACAAATCCGGGTTTGTAGGACACGACCGATGCATTTGCAGCGTTCAAATCCAAGAATCTACCTATCTTCAAGCCGATCCCATCGTCGAAGCTCTAACTCGGTAATTCGAAAGTCTTGTATTACTGCGGGTTCCGATAATCAAGCTCAACGCCAAACCAGTGCCCCCAAATCTACTGTGTCCCATCGATGCTATCTAAGGAAGCAATTTATATATTATGTCGGCCCTCGTAGCGACCTTCTCGCCCTCAAGCGCCATATACCGGAGGCTCGCCTGTTCAAGAATGCAAGCCCGGCCCACTCTAGGCCTCGCATCGTTCATCTGGTTCCATAACTTGTAAACCGTGTCGCTGTCGCTGCTGGGGATGTCGAGAGACCCACTATAATACAATTGAAGGGTAGAGCAGGGCACTTGGGAGGAAAACAAGCTAAGGTGAGGACATAAGAATTAGAATCAGCGATTGGGGCAGGGTAGGCGGGTCAGCCATCCGACCCGCTTCCATCACAATTGGCTTGAAAAGGTATCCCTGGGGATACTTCGAACCCCTCAGACGCTCGTTAAGCCCCGATAGCTGAGCAGTGGTCCATCTTTTCATCTCTCCTGGATTGCTTGCACGCCTGCTGAACAATAGGAACTTTGTGAGCGTATCGAATCCTTGGCGCTAAGGTCGTAGTTTGCCCGGGATTCATACGAGGGACGACTGCCCTCGTACTCGAGAGATCGAAGAACTTTGAGATCTTGTGTGTGATGGCAGGAGCTATAGAGTTCACCCAGCGATGAGGTCAGGAGGTTCTAGGCGTCTGAACCGTAGCCCACTTGAAAGCTCGCAACATAGATAAAGGGGCGAGGCAAGGGCCGAAAAGCGGTACTTATTGGAACTTGGGGAAGTATGGATATGATTTGGCTAAAAGAAGGATGTTACGTGATAATGAGGGTTGATTCAGATCAGTGGGATGATTGACCAAAATAGATCCGACACGAGTAGGACTTGAACCTACGCACGGAGACCGTATCAGATTGTCCTCGAAATGATTCTAATCTGACGCCTTAACCACTCGGCCATCGTGTCCTGATGATGTGTAGTGTCGTTACAAATACTCTTAACTACAAAGAAGCCCTTTGGCCTTTTCATGGCGCTCCGTATATCCCAACTCCTGGCGCCGATACCAGATTGTTGGACACCAGGGAAGCCCTGCCGTCGAACTTCATTTCTGGTCGAAATGAGTCGAAACATGTCCTCGATGAACCTCTAACTTTACACGTATGACAGGAGGCTCGTCGTTTAAGCTTCGCCCAATCGTCAAAACAACCTTGTGCGAACTTGCCACATATCTACCCGCTGGCTCCTATCAAGCTTACCACAGCTTACCACACGCCACTTGCCCTCCTGCTACCGGAACTGACACCGTCTTCGATGTTGCAGCAGTCTAGAAACAGAATCCTATTCATCGCCGCGCTCTTCGCTTTCACCGTCGTTTGCATAAACCTCCCTACATTTAGCGTTTTCCGTACCGTGAGGGTACCCGAATGGCTAGCACGGAATCCACCAAAGTCCTCGGTGGATGGACGTCATCAAGACCTCGCGGTCTCACCAGTCGTTCGGGAAGCTCTGGACGGATCATGGAAGGAAGAGAAAGCTTCAACGCTCACTTCCGTCAAATACTCAGGAGTTGTCGGACAGGAGGTCCTTGTCATAAGTGCCAAAGCCGTCTTGTATGGTAGCCATTATGCAAAGCCTGAACCGCTGTGTAATGCGCATTCCATTTCATCTTATAGGTCCTGCTGGGCTGGGGCCACTTTGGAGGAGTCCTCAAGGGAGTGATGCAAGGCGAAAGCATATGGTGTGACGCGATGGTGAGGCATCTCGCACCATGTCCAGGCCTTAAGTTGTCTCAGGTCAGACTTAACACTCTTGCAGATGGATGTGATCCATGCTCTCGGGTACTCGATGCTCTTTGCCAGTTCTACGACCGAGCTCGAGGACATGTATCGGGAGTATTATCAACACGTCCAAGTCGTTCTCTGGGAGGGTTCACCATGGCATTCTAGGCCATGTCTTAATAACTCCACCTGTGTCTACGTCGATACTCAGTCACCAAAACCTATTCCACCGCCTAACTCGACTCATCTTAACCTTCCGATTTGGTAGGACCCTCGCTCCCCCTCCCAAAGGCCAATGTTTTTAACCCTTCTGTTTTTATTTGGCTTTCTCGGCTTCTAATAGGAAAATATTCAACTGTAACTGGTGGAACGAAGCCAGCCCCCCACTCGGGGGTCCTTTTACACTTTCCCCCGAGAACTACCGTATCTGGCCGGGAGATACCAGCGGACATGACAATTATTTTATCGGTTACAGCGTTGAGAAGACCTGCTTAAAGACACATCTCGTTTCATACGACGAGCGTCCGAGACAAGGTCAGCCATCTTTAGTAGCGCTCTTACATGCCCGTTGATTAATTCTTCCTTCTAGCTTATGTTTTCGCAAAGTACCTTCGCTATTTTCTTCGTCCTGAATACTTTCTTCCCTCAATCACAGGCGACAATCTGTCTCAAACCCAGACCGACTTCTTTTCCTCGTTATCAGCCACTGCAAACTTGACCTTTGTCGGGCAGTTCAAGCGCGACGGGACGGCCCCGAATATATCACCTCCACCAGGGATCCACGAAGTGCCTCGCATGGAACGCCTGGCCTTTCAAAAGGTAGTTGCTAGTAGCCGAGTATTACTGGGCATTGGTCTACCCGGCCTCAGCCCTACACCCTATGAAGCACTCTGTTTAGGGGTCCCTTTTATAAATCCGGTCGAGCAATGGGACAAGAGAGATCCGGAAGACAGGTCCAAATGGGTGGCACAGCACGATGGTCTATTGTACGCCGGTGTTGACGAGCCGTATGTTTATCATGTCAAAGTCGGAGATAGGGAGGGGTTCGCGAGGGCAATTGTGAAGGCTATGGAGACGCCGATAACAAGGTATGTCCCCTTTTTCGGCGGTCGGGGTAGAGGGAAGCGGCTCACAGCGAAACTCTGAAGATACATTCCGAAAGATATGGAAATGTCTGCTCTGGTTCGGCGGATCAAGACCTTACTGGAAAGGGATTGGAAGCCAGTCGCCCAAAGGCGAATGCAGGATACAGATTTCCAACTGGATCAGTAAACGTATTGTATCGTATCGTAGAGGTCTAATGCAATGGTCTGAGGGGGGTTCTGAGGCCAAGGAAGATGCGTTTCTGATAGTTTCTAAAACAATACAGGTAACGAGATACACAGGAGCCGAAACGAAGCAAATGCTTAGACGGTACGTCATGTCAACGGCGTGATAATTGCCCCGGAGTCATCGACACCAAAGGGTCCTTGCCCTTCTGGATAACCCTCCGGCATAGGCAAGACCTCTCCAGCAGCACCAGGTGGCATCATACCCGCATTTTGCATCACCTCTCCCATAGCAGCATGCACACCTTGCACGCCACCCATAGCCATCAAGCCAGCCCCGCCCATTCCCATTCCCATGTTCATGTTCATGGCTGCCTGCTGCTCCTGCTGCTGCAACTTGGCAGTCAACTCATTCGCCTGCTCCAACGCCTTTCTTATTCCTGCCCGTTCACTCAAGACACTCTGTCGTGCTACTTCCAGGTTGCGACGCTCTGTTTCGAGAATGTCTTCGAGCATCTCGAAATGTTTCATTTTGAGCTCAAGTTTCTTGAGTGAAGACTTTATGAGCTGGTTTGTGAGAGAACGTATTTGTGACGTTTCGTGTTGAGCCAAAGAGGAGGCCTTGGCCGCGGCTGAACCGAGGGCAATTGACGCGGCGCGTTCAACGGCATTGCGCGGTATGGCCGACGGAGAGCTTGTCATCGGCGGAACAGCGTCCACGTCCATGGTCGAATGCGTGGCTGGAGCAGAAGTTGGTTCCTCCTTTTCCTGGGCGTCAGGCGGGGCCGATGCTGTTTCTTCATCTTCCTTCTCCCCGTTCATAGGTTTCTTCACCTTCTTCCGTAGCCCATCAGTCAACTCTCCAAGCGCACTTTGAGCAGCTGCCGCAGCAACACCGGGACTGACGGCGCTCGCCAAGAACGCCACCACGCTCATGACAGGATTATCGGTCTGATCGAATGGTATCCGTCCATAGGCCAGGGGCCCCAAATCTCCCTCCCTTGGTGGATTGACATAATAGTCTTCGATGGGCATTTGGAGGAATTGAGCCACGCACTGTTCTTTACTCCGAGTTCGAACGTGTTCGCTGATCGCGTACCAATCGTCGTCGTACATCTCGATCCCTTCGAGCAGCAGAAGCTTCTCCTCGTCAGTCCAGTCATCCTCCCCGTCAACGACACCGTTCGAGTGTTTATACGCATCGGTGGAGGTGAGTTTGATGAAGTCGCCGCTGAACATTTTGGAGGGAAATCGGCCATCAAGGTAACAGGTCGAACAAAGTTCGAAATCCTTGGCCTTTAAGGAGTGGTATCGAATCTTCGTGCAGTCTACACCGCAAGTGTCGCAGGAATAGGTGACTGGTGGTAGTGCTTGGGCTGCGACTTTGCCCGCGAGTTCGGCAGCTTCTGCAGCATTGACTGGCCTCGATGCCTTCATCGATGTGTGATAGATAGATTTTCGGAGCTCAAGCGACGCGGGGGTTGGCTTTGCAGATGCTTGGGCGGTTCCGTTAGCGGTTGGAGGAGGTGCTCCGGCCCGTGATCCAGGATGAAGAGGTTGGAGACCACGCGGCGTGTCTACAGTGACTCGGAAGTGCCCTGTGAATGGAGGGCCAAGAGCCGCCGGTCTTGTCTCCGGGTCAACCTAGGTCGTTGTGAACGGAGAGGTTAACTGGAGGGGGTATAACTGTTGGCAGGGATTTCATCCGCACCTGATAGTTTATCAAACCCCATTGTTCGAGGAAAGCATGAACACGCATGATGGCGCATACATCCCCAGCAAGGTTTCTCCTGCAAGCCGTCAAGGTGAGATATTCGGTGGGTCGTAGGCGGTAACTGTTGATCATAAAGTCGCGGTAATCTTTGTATACACTGGGCGTTTTGCTTCGATTTTTGGAGTTGAAGAATTCCGGTAGCGCGCGTTGTTCGACTGGATGAATGGATGCCATGTCGAACCATGATGCATAGGAGGGAATGATCACCTCATGCGTTTGAGCGGCGAGATACTTGCGCGCTTCCTCCTCGAGTCGCAGCCGGTTGGCTTCAACCGCTGCTCCGTCTTCGTCTACTTCTTCGTTATCGTCGCCACCCCCTCCCGCACCATCTCCTTCAGCCATAGAGACATCACCACCGTCATCCCCTTCTGCCTTGACTTCTGTTGCTGGCGTGCCGTAGTGTGGTAGATTCGCAATGTCTCCCCCGATGACTGGCTCTGCCTCACTCCGCTTTCCCGGTGCATTATCGAGATCTACTTGAGTTGCTCCTTGAGGTGGATTCGAGCTCATGTTCTCAGTGGTTAGAGGCGTATCGTGGACTTGGACCCGGTCGTCGTTGGTTGGCAGTTCAAACCCAAAGACAAGAAATGCTGACAAACCGCAACAAACGCTGTTCTCTCCTCTCCCACCGTTGGCGCCACACCTCGGGTGGCCGGCTAATAACATGCCACGGACGTGTGAGTGAAGAGTGACTTTGTCCGGAATGGTTCTAAGCTAGAACCGGACAGATGCACTCGTTTTATTTTGCTAAACAGCGATCCCGCCTCGAAAATTATTCCCAGCGCATCATAATCATTGGCCATTTTCTGCCTACGCCTCCGCTGGTTCTCAGCCAAGCCCCCGCCGTCTTGTTTGGAACGAAGAAACCAGTCTTAAAACCGGCATGTGAACATTGCAGCTGTGGCATGCATTTGCTCAGAGGGAGAAGATTAACTTGAACGAGCCGCTGACTGTAGCCTGTAGCCCTGGTTTCGATACCAGCACGGACCCCCATTCTTCGCATCGACACTCAAATCTCTGACACACTGAGAGCAGACGGTAAATAAGCCGCCCAAAATGGAGATCATGACTGAATTTATTTGTAAGTCTGTTCAGATGTCGAGCATTGAGCTGGCATATCAAGATAAATCCTGCCCACAGTATTGGATGACATACACCAGAGCCTCGTTTACAAGCACTACGAGAAGGAGATCATGAGCTTTGGCGGCTCTCCTCATTCCAGAATACCCTCTTACCTGGGAGTAGAAAGCGTTCGAATACGTGCAGATGTACGGAGAGGCGCAGGTCGTGGGTCCGGTGTACGTTGACCCTGTAATCATCCGAGCGTAAACTACGCTAGCAAAGTAATGGTGATATCAAAGTAACTCTCGTACCTCCACATTGTCCGTACTGCGCAACTGTGCCAGTTGAGGCGGCGGTCGTTGTAGTGCTTGTCTTGGATGTCGTCGTCGTCGTCTTGGATGAGCTCGTCGTTGTTGTGGAGGACTTGGTTGTAGTGGAGGAGGTTGTCGTCGAAGACTTGGTCGTAGTCGAAGAGGTCTTCGTCGTTGTGGTGCCCGAGCTTCCACTGCACGTGAAGGGACGGGGACCGGGAATGGTGTAGTTGGTCACAGCTACGAAGGATGCCTCAGTGTGAATGCTGGCGAGAAAGGTTTAGAGGCCGCACCAGGGTAGTAGATATTGATGGTGATGCCGCTAAAGGGAGCCACGATAAGATTACCGTAATGTCTTGCAACGAGTGCAGGTCGCTGAAATACTCACGGATCGGTCCCTTGGTAGGTGCCAGGGAACGAGACAGTAGACGGGCTTGCGCTACCTCCTCCCGTGATATTAATCTGGGCGCACTCCATCTAATTGAGCATCGAACCAATGGACCAGAAGTTCAGAATCACCACTTCAAACAGTTTAAACCGAGTGCTTACGTAGAATTGCGCTCCAGGATAGACTGAAGCACCGTGGAGAGCGATGAGCTCGACCCGAAGAAGGTAATTTCCAGAGGGGATGCAAGTAGGGATCGTGAAATTGACGAGACCCTTGTTCGTGATCATCGTGTCGACAGCCCAAGTCCCGTCAGAGTGGAATCCATCTTCCCAAATTTTGAACCATTGAAGGCCAGTAACCGTTGTGGTTAACGCAGAGTCAACCTTGGCAAGGTAAGCCATGATGGGGCCTTTGTGTGAGGAGTCGATAGGATCGGCGGGATCGGTAGGGTCAATGCCTGGATTGGCGTTGAGACCGTGATGCCATTCAGCACCGACCGTAGCGCCGGCAGGGATGTTAATAATGGTTGTCGGCAAAGGGGTGTGGAGAGGGTTGACGCCTCCATTGCAAATAATGTCATTGCTAGTAACGTCAGTAATGGGACCGTTGTACTGGAAAAGCAGAATGAGCCATGTGTCGTTTGGCTTCAAAGGAATTTAATCGATGCTCACGTCTGGGTACCTGATGCCTGTTACGAGACCTTGGTCAACTCCGTTAACCCAGACTCTCTGGAAGATGGAGTGGGCATGAGCCGAAGCTACGGAAAGAGCGAGGACTGCGAGAGATGGCGTGTACATAGAGGACGCTTTCTATGGGCGGAGGAATACAGAAGCGGTAAAGGGCGCAATCCGACTGGTGAGACGACAACATCTTTTATACTCCCAACGTGACAGATGTCAAAACCCCGCTTTGAAGTGTTGCTGCAAGGCGACAATAATGCCAGCGGCCTGTCATCACATGGATATTCCTGCTGCGGATGTCATAGAAGCTCCTAGTGCCTGAAAGGAAGTGCTTGGAGAAATGTACACAGATGGGGAAGATCGAAGGATTTTCGGGGAGTCGACGGAGGCGTCCGGTGGCAAAGAAGCTTGGCAACCAGACCGCTATGCGCTAAAATCGGAAAATACCTGGAGCAACGCTGTCATAAACCAATGGAAATCAGCGCACAGTCTTTGAGTGGCATGTTCAAGGACTTGGAAAGTGGAAGGGGAAGACTGTCCCATGACCTGACGGATGCATACATTGAGATGGAACATGGAGTGGCCAGTTACATAGTTCACCTCCTAAAGCTAGTGTATCCAGTTAGTTTTGTACGATCTTATGCAAGAGTTGCTTTGACTAAAGCCAAGCTTACAAGCTCTGCAATATTGCGCACCAGGCATAGAGGAGAGGCAAATTAGGGTCAATACACACCTAGTCAGTTGCATCAGGGTCTATTTAATTATTTATTAATTATTGAGGTTTTATCTAAGCAATGAATGGGGACCGGAACCCCTGGCTAAACTGGCGCATGGGAGCCTGAATTTTACCGCGGATCGAGTATTCTCCGTTGACAGGCTTCGCGAATACGGAACGACCCATGGACGCTTGACATGTGATACAAGACCTTCGTTATCAGTCCCGATTCGCTGCAAATGTCGGTCTACCAAATAGGTTGAGTCTTAATACCGGGTCTGCACTTGCCACTGGGGCATCACTGCTGAGACGAGACGTCCTCCGTGCTCCTAGGTCCCGGCCCAACATATCCATGAGTCCGAAGCCATGCATAATAATCTCACTTAGATGCTGGTATCAGGCGAGCTCAGATGGGCGAAAGGACACGATACCGCGCCACGCCCTACCATAGCCTATGCCTGGTCTCGGCCTCGACTCGGAAGACTTTAGCAACTTGCACAGCTCGCACTCTTAGAAACCAACTTGTAGTATTTTTGTATGAGACTGAACATCTGGTACTATCCAAATCCTGCTCCTCTTTAGTCGGGTCGGTCATTAGCAGGCGGAAAGCACGCCAACTTTAGGTATTGGGATCTCGATCCATTTGTTTACAGGCACTGTAGATTTAAATGATGAGCCTTCAGTGTGGCGTGTGGCACGAGTGATGGCTAACCTGGGAATACCATTGGTTTTGGGCTTTGCATGTATAGGGAGAGGTGCAGATGGTCGGTCCGGTGTATCCTTCGCCTGTAGTGAAAACCGACGAGACGATGGACACGGAAAGAAAAATTCAGTGAGACTATGATATATATGTAAATAATGGATTTCGCACCTCCGCATTGTCCGTATTGCGCAACCGTGCCGGTAGAAGTGGACGTAGACGTCGTCGTCGTCGTCGTCTTAGAGGAGGACGTAGTTGTGGTGGTGGTCGAGGTCTTGGTGGTGGTGGTGGTGGTGGTGGTCGAGGAGGCCTTAGTCGTTGTGGAAGTAGAACTTCCGTCGCAAGTAAGTGGCCGGGGGCCAGGAATTGTGTAGCTGGTCAAGGCTAGCATGAGATGTACCAGAATGAGTCCACGGAAGAAGCTCTAGAGGGGAACTCTTTACGTGGATAGTAAATGTTGACTGTGACACCACTAAGGACACAAACTCGTTAGGTTGACCTGATAACAAGAAAGGAAAGTGAAAAGGTGTACGGGTTGGTGCCCTGGTAGGCGCCAGGGAATGAGACGGTTGCGGGACTCGCGCTTCCTCCTCCCGTCACGTTGATCTGCGCACACCCCATCTAGTTGGTAAAGTTCAAGGGTTAGACGTTCGTTTTTCAACTCCAATTCAAGTTCGAAGAGGTGTTCTTACGTAAAATTGGGCTCCAGGATAAACTGAAGCACCGTGAAGGGCGATAAGCTCCACGCGAAGAAGGTAGTTTCCTGGGGCGATACAAGATGGGATCTTGAAGTGCACAAGACCTTTATTAGCGATCATAGTGTCGACGGCCCAAGTGCCGTCAGAGTGAAGACCATCTTCGAAGATTTTAAACCATTTCAAGCCTGTCACGGTCGTGGTGAGAGCAGAGTCGACCTTGGCAAGGTATGCCATTATCGGTCCCTTGTGAGAAGAGTCGATTGGGTCAGACGAGTCGCTAGGATCAAGGCCACCGTTAACGTTTAGTCCGTGATGCCATTCGGCGCTAACAGAGGAACCGGCGGAGATATTGATGATGTCTGTGGGGAGAGGGGTATGGAGAGGATTCACGCCGCCATTACAGATGATGTCGTTCGAGGTGACGTCGGTAATGGGACCATTATACTGAATGCCATCAAGTCAGCACGGCAAACCAAATTAATCTCTGTTGAAGTCATACCGTCGGGTAGCGAATTCCCTTGACAAAACCTTGGTCAACGCCGTTGACCCAGAGTCTTTGGAAGATTGCATGGGCGTGAACAGAGGTCGCCGCAACTGCCAGAACCACGAGAGGAGAAGTGTACATGGGGCTAGGTAGAATGATGTTGGGCTGTTGAAACTTGAAGAAGGCTTGAAGGCTGCGATCCGACTGGTGAACGAACCGGACGTTATATACCTAGGTCCCATTGGTCGCGGCAGGAACAGCCAAGACCAACAATTGAGCTGGAGGCAATTGCGCCAAGTCCAGAATACGAACAACATAGAGGTTTCAAGAGAGCGTAGCAAGTAGCCGGAGGAACGGGTTCTAAACCGTTGTAAACTCGAAGGATTATCGGTAAGTTGGCGGTGCGGCCGGTGGACGAAGGGGTTCCAAAAAAACCAGCGCGAATAGGAGTCGTTGCGTACGATAGATTAATGCCGGAGAATCTGAGTACGTTGCTCCATTCGCGGGTGGGCATACATAGATGCCAACTGGCTTGGCAAGTAACCGGCGCTTCTGGTAAAGAATGAGTAAATCGTGAAAAATTCGGAGTAGAGCTTCTGGGTATTTGCGAGCTCGTATCTCTACTTGAAAAGTAGAAGTTTGTAGCTTAGAGATTTCGTATTTGAATCATGGACTGGCCGACCTCGGAGACATCGTACGTTACGATTCGAACGTACGGGACGGGTGGATCCTGGGTTTCATGACTTGGGCTCAGGCAGCGAGCTTCAAGAGGATGTCGGGAGGTTGGTCGGGAGGCAATGGCAAGTCGTCGGTCCGAATCAAATTGATGGAACGCGCGGTAATTGGAGCATTGCCAAGCCGACGAATTACGCCACGGTCCCACGGTGTACGAATACGGCCAACAGCTGGGAGCCAAGACCCCGATGCTACCAGGACCAATGCTTGTCCTTGGCAGCCTGCCGATCCTTCTGGGTGGTGATGCCGCCGAATGCCCGAGCATGCATCTGTCTCAAACATCCGGCAAGTGGTCGGGAATTTACACTGCTCGTTATCTAATGTTCCTCCTTTTGGCAGCGAATCATCCTCAGACGGTACGGCACAGGCCTTGACGATCATCCGGACCCAGTAGGATGTCGATCCGACCATCTTCGATGCTTCCAGCTGCGTCCACGTTGCAGGTGGTCAAAGTCCTGCTATAAAGAACAGCCAAGAGAATTGGTACCAGTCGGACTCCAAACCTCTCTCTTTACGGTTGCATCGTCCCACCTGCGCTAGTTCCAGCATGCACACTTCCTCAATTGCCGTTCTAGCTTTGGCGGTGGCTTCAGCCAATGCACACACAATCTTCCAGAAACTCTGGGTCAACGGCGTAGACCAGGGTTATCTGAAAGGAATACGACACCCTACTGTTCGTTCAGCCCTCCAAAGCCCTACATCCAAATCCTTTTACTAACATCCTCTCGCAGTACGACGGTCCCATCACCGATGTTACCAGCAATGATATCATCTGCAACGGAGGACCCAATCCACTTGTCACACCCTACCCGAGTGAGATAATCAACATCCCAGCTGGGGCAACTGTCGGTACAGAATGGCACCACGCTCTTCAACCTAACGGTTACGACCCTTCGGATTCCGCCGACCCCATCGACCCTTCCCACAAAGGGCCTGTCATGGTCTATCTCGCAAAAGTCCCCTCAGCCCTCACGACCACTGTGACTGGTCTCAATTGGTTCAAGATCTACGAAGACGGTCTTCACTCGGATGGGACTTGGGCGGTTGATACATTGGTCGCCAACAAAGGCCTCGTCAACTTCAAAATTCCTGCTTGCATTGCTCCGGGCAATTACTTCCTTCGTGCCGAGATCATTGCTCTCCACCCCGCAGCATCTTATCCTGGCGCTCAGTTCTACGTAAGCAACAGTTTGCTGCGTGCCTTGCCGTTTATTAATCCATCCTCGTTTCCTCCTGCTTCGATTTAGATGGAGTGCGCTCAAATCAACATCACTGGCGGAGGAAGCGCAAATCCCGCAACCGTATCCTTCCCTGGTGCCTACCACGGAAGCGACCCGTTCGTTGTTGCACTGAAACGCGTGGGGCATAACTCTGACTCTATTTCGTTCCAGTGGCATTACGATCAACATCTACAACCCAGGTAAGTCTAACAGGTCACCCTTCCAATAAGATAAAGCTTAAATGCCGTTTGATAGTTCCGAAGAGCTATACCATTCCTGGTCCACGACCCTTCACCTGCGATGGCAGCTCCGGGACAACCACCACAAGCAAAGCTTCATCGTCTACCACCAAAACGACTTCCTCGTCGAAAACCACCACCACCACCACCACCACCACGACGTCCACGTCAGGAGGCACTGTTGCCCAGTATGGACAGTGCGGAGGTAAGATGGTTGAACGAACGTACCTGGTCGCTGTAACTGACTCTCCCGGTGATCTCAGGGCAAAGCTACACTGGTCCCACTACGTGCGTCTCTCCATTCACTTGCAAGGTCCAGAGCGCATATTACTCCCAGGTAAGAGGGGACATTGAGATTGGGAGGTCCACCGAGGCTCACCTGTCTCGCTCCACAGTGCTTGTAATAAGTTCTTGGGAATGCTATCCCATATGGCCTTGTGGATGCCTGGTTTCCGTCGATCTGCACCTTTGCTTGATGACTTGCACAGGTTTTGAGAACCTGCCTCGCTACTCTGTGTGTTCTCTATCGCGTAGCTGTTTGTATTCGACCTGCCAACGATTAGAGGTTCATGTCCGCAAAGTTCTTCCTTTGCACTCCGTTTCCAAACGATCTGCGAGAGCGGGCGGCAAGGAAACCGAGGAGGTATCTGCTATCCAGTGTACGGCTTTCTCGACCTGAAGCACGATCACTATGGGAGCGGAATTGGGTTTCACGTGCACGATGTGGCGCGCAATCCCACGCGTTCATGGACTCGTGTTCCCAGTTCAGACCTGAATTCCTACCACCAATCCCCCATGAGTACCACATACGACGAAGCTGTCCAAGTACATGATGGACTGAGAAGGAGATTGAAGGACTTGCAGGAGCATTCCATCCCTAACTTGCGAGATTGCAAAGGCCCGTTGGCATTCCAACAGCAACTCGCCGCGGAAATCAGAGACGACATTGACATATTTAACAGGGAATTGCAGGTATGCGTTGTCGTTGAAAGGCATATACCCGGGCTCTAGCACTGAGAATTTTTGAATATAGAGACTGGATGCACTAGTTGACGACCAGGTTACCGAGAAAGATCGGCTCAAGGTGGCCGACTGGGTGGAGGAAACGACCGAGATGATACAACAGTGAGGATGCCTTTCCACTGAAAATTTTCGTTCGCTCTCTCTTACCGTAACATCAGCGTAAAGAAGGACTACCGTGCTGCGCTCCTAACGTCGAAACGTAACATTGACACTCAAAGCAAGTCCTACCGCGACGAGCTCCTTCGGTCCAGCGTTGTCGCATCAAGCTCGAAACCTTCTAGCAGCGAGAAGCTCCGGTATGAACAAGAGACGGTGCTGCCTTTCTTCCGTCTAACTTTTCTTTTAACTGTAGGGGTGACGATGCACTCATGAAAGCGTCCAACGACGTAACGGAAGCCTTTCGTCGCACAACGACCCTTATGCAGCAAGAACTCGAGCGTTCTGTGCTTACGCAGCAAATTTTCGGTAGGCAGCTTCTATGTTTAAGATTCTTCTGTGCCATTGATCCTCCTTTACCGTGACGTCTCAGACGAATCTTCCCGCACCCTCTCCGCCACGTCAGATCTCTACACCTCATTTAGCACCCTTCTCAACACATCGAAATCACTCGTCACAGCTCTGGAACGATCTGATACCCTTGATCGCCTCCTAATAACTGCTTCTCTACTCTTATTCTTCACAGTGGTCGCATACATTGTGAAAAAGAGAGTCGTGGATAAAGGGCTAGGTCTGGCGTTTTGGTGGCTCAAATATCTACCCCAGAGGCGATCTGCGACGGAAGTACAGGATGCCTTGCGCAGAACTGGAGAACTTTTCGAACAACAGCCACCAGTGCAAGCGCGTACCATTACTCCGCCTGAATTAAACGCAGGAGCCGAAACGCCTGTAGCAGGAGTAGAAGGATTAGGACGGCCAGAAAGGGATCTGTAGTCCCGACCCCGGAGCAGGTCGTGAGAGTTTCCGAATACAGTTGGTATGTATTCCAACGTTGTTGGTCTTATGGGAGGGGAAACGTCAAGTATCCCGAGCCCCAACCCTACCGACTTTCCATCGTCGATGGACGCTCAGAGACTCGAGTTGTGTATCATCCGAGACAGCTCTACGCGGTCGGGACAAGTCCGTAGTCTGGTTGTTGGTTTTGTCATTCAAAAGACAATCTATCTATGAGCGATGTCGATGTCTAGATACTAGACAGGTGTTTGTGGGCCGAATAGACGTTTTATCTCATACCGCCCCTTTAGAGACATTGAGAATAATAGTCACTGGAGTACTTGCAGGTGTAGGGGGACTCGCAAACAGTTGGGCCGGTGTAGCCAATCCCTATGAGAGCGAGAGGTCAGTTCAATGCTGGAGAGGTGATAACAATTACGAACCTCCGCATTGAGCATAGTGGCTTGCGTATCCTCCTACAGCTGACGTGGTAGAGGTAGTTGTTGAACTTGTCCTCGTCGACGTCGTGCTTGTCCGAGGCGACGAGCTGGTGGTGGTTGAGGAAGTGGTCTTCGTCGTCGTAGACGATGTTGAAGTCGTTGTTGAAGACCGAGTGGTCGAACCGGAGCTTCCGTTGCAGTTGAAAGGCCTAGGTCCAGGGATGGTATAGTTGGTCACTGGAGGATAATAAATATTGATTGTGATGCCGCTGTGGAATATGATTAGATGATCTTCTCCCCGAGTTCAAGGTGCAACCAATACTTACGGATCTGTGCCATGATAAGCGCCCTAGACGTGGTCGCAAAGTTCAACAGGCGGGGAACCAGATCGGAAAAGCCAATACCCACAGGAAGAGACACTGTCGGCGGCTGTGTGGAGCCGCCTCCAACAATATTAACCTGAGCACATCCTGGCTAAAGGTCACAAGAGAAAGTCAGCCGAGAGAGAAGAAACCCAACGAGGAGATTGGACCAACATAGAATTGTGCACTACGGGGCCGCCAGCACGGGGCACGATTTCGTCAGATATTCGAGAATTCGATCAGGGCGAGAGCTTACCCCGGATACGATGAAGCAGGATGAAGAGCAACTACACAGCAATCAAATAGTAAGCCCTTGCAGAAATATTTCCCTATTATTCGATCTCGGAGTCGACCTACTCATCTCTGCCCTAAGGAAGTAATTTCCAGACGGGATGCATGCAGGAACCGTGAAGTTGACGATGCCGTGGTTTGCTACCATACGGTCAACACCCCATTGGGATCCGTCATATCCATCTTCAAAGACTTTGAACCATCCAAGACCGGTGACATCGGCCTGCAAGGCAGAAGGCACTCTATCGATAAAGCGAGACTCAGCGCAAGCGGCTAAGGACAAACTGGAGGGGCCTCACTTTGCCATGTAAATCATGACAGGCCCTTTATGACTTGGGTCAACTGGATCTGCCGGATTCGTCGGATCCCATCCGTTTGGCTGTAGAACATTGTCGTATTGGATGGCGGTGGGGGAGCCAGCGGGAATGTTGATGATATCCGTCGGATACGGAGTAACAAGTGGATTTGGGCCGCCGTTACAAATGATATCATTGCTGGTAACATCAGTGATGGGACCATTGTACTGTTCTCACAAGAGATTTTAACTTCCAAACGTGAAGATATTTCGGGCTAAAAGAGACGCACCGTTGGATGGCGAACACCTTTCAAGTAGCCTTGGTCGACGCCGTTGACATGCACACGTTGAAAGATGGTATGCGCAAAGACGGACGAGGTCCAAATGAGGGAGGAAATAGCGATTTGTGACTTCATTATGATTAGTCAAGGAACGATCGGGAGAATACGCGTTGTCGCAAAGGTGGCTTCAAACTCCTGGTTTTTAAGGACTTGGAGCGAATGATCGTATCGCGTCTTTTCCTGCATCCCGACTGGCCCTCGAAGAGTCGCCGTGTGCTATGTAGATCAACCAATGACGATCACAGGCGCGGGTTTCTTTCGGGAAAGATTAGAAGGTGCGTCGGTGAAACAAGATGCCAAGCCGGTTCCCGGCAATGCCTTGGAGTCCGAACTGGCGCCTTCCAGGAGAAGTTGCGGCACAATAGCGAGCGGAATTATTTAGAAATCGAGACATTCGCGGGGGTGATCGGGAGCTCCTTCGATAGGTCGCAACCTAGAGGACGGAGAACACGGGAGTGCTTCTCGGCCACCAAACTTGCTGACGTAAGATTCACTCTTCCCTCCCATTCGTTTCGCAACCGACACCTAGCATAGCCGAGAGCCGTTGCGAGGTTCCTTGATAAAGCGACTACCCGTCTCTGTACCACCCACGTAAATAACTGGTTTTGGACCCTTGCGCATTGCCGGATAGTATGACGGCGTTCTCAGGGGGAAGGTGGATCAGAAAAAAGATGCACCACCCTTCGAGTCGCGAGGCCTATCCGCTTACCCCTTCCAAAGATGCCACGGCAGATAAAACCCCCTTAACACTAGGATGTTGTGCTTGGTCGTCTGCTGGTAGACACTCTTTCTTTCCCTACTGGTCGGAGTGTTGCCAAGCAAGCCTTCACGATTTAATCTAGCGACGATATACCTTCCTAGCAGACAATAGAACATCCAAGACCTATCGCGTTACATGCCTTTATGATGCCGCTGTTTGATCTCGAACAAAAGATCTCCGGAGTATATACGACCTTTCTGCTACCCAATGCAGTCTTACAGACGATCTGATGGACCGGGTTCGAAGCCTCCGTCGTTGTCTCAGCCACTTCTTTCATTTATCTATAATATTTATGGCATGGACGAGGCTCGCAGTATATAAAGGCAACCTATCAACTCGAGTTTTGGGAGCAATCGTGTCGCTCGGCCTTTCAATTTCAAGTATGCATCCACTCTTGGTGCTATCTGCCGCCCTCGGCCTCTTCGGTGCTGCCAATGCCCACACAATATTCCAAAGGCTTCACGTCAACGGGGTCGATCAAGGGTGAGTTATTTAGTTAACCGCCACACCACTCCGCATGACATCAAACCGCCGCTTGAAGCTATTTGAACGGCATTCGCTACCCCACTGTAAGAGATTCAGTCCCAAACCCTTATGTCCTCGTCTCAAATGGCATTACCTTTGACGTAGTATGATGGCCCTATCACTGATGTCACCTCCAACGACGTCATTTGCAATGGCGGCCCCAACCCGCTTGTCAAGCCTTTCTCGAAAACCGTGATCAACGTTCCTGCAGGAGCGACAGTCCAAGCAGAATGGCATCATGTTCTCCAGCCAAACGGATACAATCCTTCAGATAGTGCAGACCCCATTGATCCTTCTCATCTAGGTAAAGGGTCGCTTGCTGGCGCTTTCAAAAGTCCTCTCTGACCCCTTGTCCAGGTCCAACAATTGCGTATCTCGCAAAGCAGGTTTAATCCTTGAGCTTACACGATTCCCAGCTCATGGTAATGGCCTCCATCTTCTTTAGGGTCCCAGACGCGACACAGGAGTCCGTCACCGGTCTTCAATGGTTCAAAATCCAAGAGGATGGCTTTGACGGTACAACATGGGGAGTCCAGCGAATGATTACGGCCAAAGGCCTTCATACGATCAAGATTCCATCATGTATTCCACCCGGCAACTATTTCCTCAGGGCGGAAATTAGTGAGTGATTCCAGTAGACTCCTAACTATCTATCGTTGCCCGACAAACCGATCACCTGTTCGATCCAGTCGCATTGCACGCGGCGTCCAGCTATCCTGGCGCTCAGCTTTATGTAAGTTATTTTCGTGCTGATCAGGCTACGTCTCATCTGATTGCTCGCAAACGTAGATGGAATGCGCTCAAATCAATGTCACCGGCGGAGGATCTACCACTCCAGCAACGGTCTCCTTCCCTGGAGCGTACAAGGTTAGTGGGTGTTCCATAGAAAGATTTACTGAGTAGTTTGTTTATGAAATGATTTATAGGGAACCGATCCGTGCGTTTGCTTATAAGCCAGGATTCGAAGTTTTGCGCTAATCCCCGGGTTATGATCCAGTGGTATCAAATATAACCTCTATACTGGCTCCAAGACCTACACTATTCCGGGTCCTCCGGTATTCAAATGCAATGGGGACAACACTGGAGTACGTGCCCTGTTCAAACTGTTGATCTCTGGCTAATTCGGATCCTGTCTCCTCCAGCCGACCAGCCAGACTCCGGTGCGCACCAAGTCGTTTGTTCGACGGCTAGCCTAACTCGATTTCTGAATAGGTTCCCACCACAACCACCGCGCAAACGACTCCTTCCACCACGCCAAGGGTATTTGCTACTATCTGGAAACCCGATATCGGCGTGGACTGACCAATCATTTGGCTAAACACAGACCACCGTGGTGACGACGACGACGACAGCAGCCGGTGGATATGCAAGCCATTATGCGCAATGCGGTGGTACGTTTCACCGGGCTCCCGATTGCCCTATACTTCCTTGTTTGTTGACCTGAAACCCGTATAGGCCAAGGTTATACTGGCCCAACTCAGTGCGAATCACCCTGGACGTGCAAGGTCAGCAGCCAGTGGTACAGTCAATGCCTGTAGATCTGCCCAGCAGTTGTCTAGTGGGCCCCGTTCTCCCTGCATCGTGGGACATAAATATACCTAGGAGGTGCTCATTCCTAAACGATATCGATAAAAATCCGATCAAAACTATTAAATAACCGCGCTCTACATGTCCAAACCGGAAACCTGGTCCATCTATCCATGCGTTTAAAGGATTAAAAACTCCTCCACACCGTCCAGAACTTCCTTCCACCAAGATTCTACCACGCCTTCCCTGAATCCGTTCACGTCGTAACCGAGACTCAACCACAGCTTGCCCACGAAAGTGTACCCAAAGACAAGCAGGGCTCCCTCCCGTTGACGCGATCCAGTTGTCAATGTATGCAGCTGGATGGCAGGATACGCCTTGTGTGTATAGACGCCGTCAAGATTTCCGAGAAGGGAAAGGCCGAGAAGAGCCGTTGATGGAGCGGTGGAGCCTTCGACTGGGCTCGAGGTGGGCAGACGGGCAGCGGCGGGCTTGGAGACACCCTGGGATCTTGCGTCGTCCTCGGCGGCAAAGGCTTGAGAACGGTTGCTTCGAAGCTTGGCCGTCTCGAGAGTCCGGGGAACGAGCATAGGGTGCTTGGCCGCTCGTGAGCTCTGGGCTTTGGCGAGGCGAGCGCGATGCCAGAATGTCGAATGAAGCATGTCTTTGTCCGTCGCTTCGTCTGTTCGGGACTCGGAAGAAGGGAGGAAGGATGGAAGGACTACGTTGAAGAAACCGACCGAAACGAACCAGTACGACAAGTCGCATGGGCGTAAGTAGGGCCGCAGATTGAGGGCAGAGTACATCATTCTACGATCAAGGCAAAGTATTCAGCTTCAAGAAAAGTAACTGGAGGGAGCAAAACGCACATGGGCAACTCCTTTCGGAACTCTTGGCTTCGCTCACGTTGCTGGACGCGGGACCATGCAAGAGCGCTGAGAGCAAACAGAGCATTTGAAATGGAAACGCCGCGGGCTTTGCACTTCTTGAGGATAGCTCGGGTCTTAACCTCATCAAACGCTGTTGTTGGAACGAGTGTCCTGCGTTGGTTCCCCTTTACCCGCGGGAGCGAGTGGCCGCCCTATTAGAGCGAGTGTGAGCATGGGGTGAATCAATACGCAAAGATCGGACGACATACAATATCTTTCCTGGAGCTGTTCAAGGAATCCACCTTTACGGCAGCTTTTCTGAACTTGCCGGTGACAGAGGGGAGACTGCCCTCGACCGGGGGTGGGAGTACATCGGTGGGTGCGGCATGATTAGGACCCCAACTGGTCTCCCACTCTTTGTGAACCAACTCTTCAAAGTCCTCCGTAGTGAGGGACTCATTTGTCTCGGCTCCTGCGAGCAATGTGAAGAGGTCGTTGGCAAATCGGTGAAGAGCCATACCATCGCCGAGGAAATGGACGGCGCAGAGGAGAATATCATACTCTGCTATGTCTTGGCCCGCATGCGATGCCCTTTCGGACAGAATGAGGCAGGATAGCTTGTTGTCGCTTAGGATTCGGTCCCCGTTGAGGTACTGGTTGATGAGTTCATCTTTTGATACGTCCTTGCGAAGGTCGAGGAGGGTGGAAGCTTTATTGAAAGCATCGGATACCGAGGTTGGGGCGGTGTAGGAGAACTTGACTTGGGAGTAGTCGGTGTCAAAGGGAGAGGACGATGATGGAGGGGGAATGACACGGGCTGCGAGGGGTGGGTGACGGAGGAGAAGAAGAGCCCAGGCAGCGAGGACACGTTGTGAAGTGAACAAGGTTCGTGGGGCACGGAACCCGAGATGCAAATACCTGGCGTGTTGGAAGAATAACCGACTAGGTCATTAAGAGGGCATGAAGACCAAGGGTAGGGAAACGTACATGTCATTCACCCCGTCGGCACGAGAGGGAAGGTAGTAAGAGAGCTCCGTATCGCCCATAAGACGCTGTGAGACGTGGGCATGGGTAGCGACATTGCTCTCTTTTTTTCCCTGTAGTCCGGGGGATCAAGACGAAGGTGAGGACGTAGCACGGTGGCGCAGGAGCAAAAACACTCACGACGGCAAAAAGCAGAGAGGACAAGTCCCATGTGGGAGGAACGGCGCGGGGACGCTGTTGGTCGATGGTGCTGTCGTAAACGCCGGCTGAATACGGGATCTCTTGGAATACGGAGGGCGAAACAGCCGAGGCTGCGGTAGGTACTTTTGTCAAAGGCATTGAAGGGGGGGGGGGGGTTACAGAGGATGGGTATGAAGGTTTGGAGGATGGATGGAGAAGGTTTCGCTCGTAGGAGGGAGGATGGATGCCAGGCTGGCTGAAACGCAATGAACATCTGGTTTACATATACATATGGTCTCAACTGTGCCCCATTTTTTACTCTGTCTGCGTCTTACCGTTAAAGGGGAGTTCCGAAGTGAAAGGTACCCCGGCATAATCCATGCACCCTCGCTTTCTCAGGGAAGTCGGTGGCAGAGGGACGGCTCGACAACGCGGCATGTAGGGTGATGTGAACAGTTCGCACAAGGCAATGTATAGGTTTTAGCAGCTATGAACGTGCTTGATCCATTCTGCAGCGTACACTGTACGAACGAGCAAAACACCAAGTTGAAAGAACGCTGTCAGATCGCACAACAGTCGAAAAAAAAAAAAAGAGATGCCGATGGAGTTGTGATGGAGATGAACAATGGCGGGAGTGGATCGGCATTAAAAGCCACAAAGTGGTCCAGCCCGAAAAAAAGGTAAATTGGTCCATGACTTGGTGCTTCCTTCGCCACTACCCTCCCCTTTCACATGCCACAACACAACACCATCACTAACCTCACGCTCTTCTACGTATACTTGCGACACCAGCCAAATATCCCAGCCGCGTCTCAGTGATGTACGTTGGGGAGGGGAGATGGTTTTTCTGGGGCCAAAAGACCCTCAGAATACCCCTGGTGACAGATAAATTTAGCTCTGGAGGCTTAAAGCATGGCGCAGTACTTCTTCTTCTTCTCTCCCCTGACCGATACTCGTGTGTCAAGGGATTTTATTGGTGTCCGTGATGGGAAGAAAAGGCAAGATTAATGTTCGCAGTTACATCATACTCAGACACTTCCACATCAAGAACCTTCTTGGCAAATCAATCCTCGGCCCCCGCCAGACACCATCCGGACAATCCCCGACCCTCAAGTCACGCGACCCCTTCACGTCCCCAACCCGAAAACAACTCCAACCAGCAGTACTCCACGCTCTAACACTCGCGATTTCACGTTCTTTTTTTGCCTTTCCCTTGGGCTCTATATAGAGTCTTTCATAGTGTCGTCGGCTAGTTCCTCCAATGTAGGGGTCTCTCCTGGACTTCAGGCCTTCTTTTCGGAGCATTTGGTGCAGGGTAAGTAGTAGGTCGTTGCCAATGCCCATTCATAGACCATCCGAGCCAAGCCGCGACACGAGGGTCCATCGGCCAATTAAGTCCCTTGCCTTTTCTGAAAAAAATGGTTTGCTGGAAGCGATTCGGTACCAAAGAGGAATCCGGATACAAAGCGGCAAAGCGATCCCCTTAGCATACAGTACTCCTGGCCCAAGCACTTTTCAGAGCATTCCGGCTCGGATCTCACACGAAGGTCTAGGCAATTTCGGGGTTTATTGTTGGGCACGCCATGCGATGTGCTGGCCAAAACGGCGTGTCCCCCTTAGCTCATAACAAGTTTGAGCCAATCGGAGCGGGTGTAGCCAGCCAGTGCACTGCTGGGCATTGACGCAGTGGAATGCCATGTCCAACCTCAACAAAACCTCCCGAATGCATAGAGTTGAGGACAGAACGATCGTTCGGGCCATTAGGACTCGGAATATAAATTTAACAGCCGAGGCCCAAACAAGCAAGCTTCGGTAGCGTAGCCGGTAGCGCGTCAGTCTCATATCATATGTGCGATCTGAAGGCCGTGAGTTCGATCCTCACCCGGAGCAACCTTTTTTGTACACAATGTGTCCAATACCCCTTTGCCACTTTCTCTGAATCTAATCAACAGCCCGGCGCTGTAGCTGCCCCCTTCTCTAGACACTCCGGAGCTCTGTATATGTCATTTCTCTGTCAAATCTCCCACCTGTCAGGACAACGTCATGTGCCCAGTCTAGCCGTCGTCAGGTTGCCACATGATCCAACAGTCATCCAACAGGAGAAGACTCTGCTCAGCCTCTCTTTGCATAATTTCTCTTGACGGCACCTCCTCGACATGATTCTCGTGTTCCGTCGTCCATGCCAGTCTCGTAACCTTTTGGCTTCTTGCAGCGTTGGCGACCCGCCGAGCACCTCTAACACACCCAACGCGTCGCCCGCCTCCGCTCTCGAAGCATCGTCGATCGGCGGTCCAAAAAAGTGAGCCTTTCCAGTGCCATGTGGGAGAACGTCGCCCGAATCCAAGATATACTGTTCAGGAAGCCTCGACTGCCTGTTTCCATTCAGCAAGGCTCCCAGGCGCGCTTCCTCCACAAACAAAAGAACCGTCTATCAGCCCTTTACGCGCGCGTTTTTTGATGTATGGCTGGGACCGAAATGTATTCAAGCGCCTCCTGCATATAAGGAATTATATCTCCATCCACCGAGTGCATTCAACCCACCAATATGGTCGTTTTATCTTCTTTCTATCTGTCCTTACTGGCCTTGCCTCTTGTCCTGCCATCTCTTGGAGTTCAAGCCGCTCCTTTCAATAATTCTGACCCATCCCTAGTCCGATACAAAGACAATTCTTTCTCGACTCTTGTATCGCTCTCAGCCCTGGCTGATCCGCCTATTCGAGCCTATGCCCCCAGGACGCCCTATTCAGTCAATACCATTTCTGATGTAGAGGTCGCGACGTACATACCTTATACTCGGGTAAGGTTCGTTCTGAATGACCGTCAAGCTACGAGTAATCATGTTTTCCCCATAGCTCGCCTCGGCATCCTACTGCCCAACAAATCTCATCAAGAACTGGACCTGTGGTCGTGAGTTTTCGAGTAGCGTCTCTCTGACTCTTAGTTTGCCTGATTATTACTGGGCGAGCTTAGAGCATTGCCAGTCTCTTCCTAGCATGGTTGTGTACGATGCCGGGGGAAACAACCAGGATGTACCATACTGGTACGTTGGCTACCTGCCACTCATAGAGTCTGCAGTCGTAGCGCATCAGGGTACTACTCCGTCGGAACTGAAGTCCGTTTTGGTAAGGCTGTCTATTCGAGCCCTCCAACCAAAATCTCAATTGGTAGCAATTCTCTCTCTAACCTGCCTAGGTCGACGCCAATTATTTTTTGGATGATCTTGATACGAAATACTTTCCCAAGACCAATTCTGGCGTGCAAGTTCACAAAGGCTTCGCTGATTGTCATGGCAAAACTGCCGATCGGATCAATGCAGCCGTGAAGAGGATACTCCAAGACAACCAAATAAGCAAAGTTGTTACGGTAGGCCATAGTTTAGGAGGAGCGTTGGCCGTTCTCGGTGGGTCGGGCTGCTGTCTGCAATAGAAGTGGGTGTTACTCAATGCTCCGGTAAAGACGCTATGTCCTTGCAACAAATATTGCCATCTACTACCCGCTTCAAGATCGTGACGTTTGGACAGCCCAGAGTATGGGGTGACATTCGAGACGATAGGCGACTTGCATTGACGCGGTAACTATTTCAAGGTCGGGAACCAGGAGTTTGCGGACCATTTTGACGCTCGTAAGTTGGTAATTGCGAATTTCGAAAAGGTAAATTTAAAATAACTTGTTCCTTCTCAAGAATTTTCCGACGTGTCCAGGCTCACCCACAAGGATGATGTTGTTCCGATTCTTCCCGGGCGATTTCTGGGGTTCCATCATTCGAGTGGGGAAAGGCACATCGATCCCAGCGGGCAGTGGTGGATGTGCACAGGTAAAATAAAATGCGTCTCGTACTCGCGGTTGAGACGGGCCTGACGAGAGGACACATAGGCCAGGATAACGAGGCTGACCCACAATGCTCCACGGGAGAGGTCAGCAACATCTTAGAAGGGAGCACGTCAGATCATACGGTGAGACCTGCATTACTATTCGAAAGACCAAGTGAAAGGATTAACAGTTGGGATCAAAGGGGCCGTATGCTGGGGGCATTCTAATGGGCTGTTGACCAAGAGGGGTCGGGAATATTAGCTATGATATCTTTGCGTGTCTGTGCACTACAAAAGTTATGCATTGGCTGTCTTGAGATGGGAGCTGCTGAGGAGGGTTGAATTTGGACGTGATTACGTCAGGGACTAGTTCAATCCCAAATTCCGGATACCACCACCAGTCTCCTCTTCCTTCTCTCCAGTACGTGCATGGCAGAAAGGCGCAACAAGGGCAAAGCAGCCGAAATCTCAAATGCCGGCCCTAAAGATCTCAAGGAATCTCTGGCACCTATAACCGATACGTCTTCAGCAGGCTCAGCAATTTCCGCCGTGGGGAGCGCACTTGCAGCTCCATTTAGCCATGTTCAGCGCAAATCCAATGCTTCAAAGTTACTCTCAGACTGTAAGACCTCACCAGCATGCTATTTTCTCCTCTAACTGCTCATTATTAGTGGCACCCAAGATCATGACGCCACGAATGATCACTGCTGCCGCCTCCTCTTCTCGTCTCCATCCATCCAACTCCATCATTGCCCCTTCCAGCCTCCGGTCGCTCGATTTCGCAACCCTCGGACGCGCCCCGATGCGTCTTTCTCTCGGCTCACGTCGTATCACGTCCCGTGATTTGCAAATAGTGGAAGCCACCGACGAGCTGCTCGCGGCCGAAATTCCAGACCCTGAGCCGAACGGCGAAGCCGGTAACGTCAGCCTTCTTCGAGGGTTCAGAGCGACGATTCCAAGCTCGGAGCAAAGCAAGACTAGACGAAGGAAGACTCGTAATGTTGATGCCGGGCATCTTGGACTCGCTGAACTCGGCAAGAGTGCACGCGGCATGCTCGAGGACGGGAGCTCTGCCTCAGTCGAGAATCAAGACAGAAAGGGGAAGCGCAAGCCACGCCAATCATTTGCTGCAACCGTCGTACTTGGAAGAGACGAGTTAGATAGACAGAAGGGTGAAATCCTGCTAGACAAAGAGAACATTCATGTTCGAAGAGTAAGTACCTTGTCCGATCGGCGGCCTCACTTGCCTGTGCTTATTCCCCCGATCAACTAGTCTCTGATAAACGCCGAAATAGACGAAATTTCACAGAAGATCGTGTCATTAGACGCTGTCAGAAATCAACTCCAGCAGAGTCTACTTCGCCTACATGAGGAAGAATTGGAACTTGATGAGGAGCTGGAGAATGTGTTTGACCGACTTGCGTTCGAGGAGAAGTCAACTGGCGCGGCGTCTGCCGCCGCTGCCCGTAATGGCAAGAGGAGGAAAGGACCTGCTTTCCTACCGTCCGAACACGATGACCTGCCGCCTGGCGTGGCATTTATGGTAAGTGAATGCGAAGATCCTGACATCGGAAGCTCACCTCCGTCACAGACGCTCCCGGCACACTCCGCTCCAATCACGGCTCTCGACTTCTCAGAACCTTATGGCGTTTTAGTTTCTGCAGGCTTGGACGAGGCGACCAAGGTCTGGGATTTGTGTACAGGGGAGGAGATCGGTCGCCTGCGCGGACACGCTGGTACGCAACAAACTTCAAGCCTACAATATACGACCTGTAACTGACCCCTCTGGGTATTAACAGGCGCTGTCAAGTGCATGCAGGTCGATGATAGCACATGTGTCACTGGAGGTGCCGACGGGACCATTCGGTTATGGGATTTACGTCGGGCAGGTGAAGATGACGACTCTTCAACACTGGGCGGCGCACCAGAGATTGTGAACTACTCGGATGCGGTTGAGGAAGGCCGAACGATGTCCGGTTCAAGTCGCGCTGGCGAGGAGCGACAGTCGGCTACCGATGGGCCTTGCGTCCGTGTTTTGGAAGGACACTCGAAAGGGGTGTCGGCTCTATATTTCGAAGACGTTTGCCTCGTATGTCCTCAGTACCCGGAGGTGGTTCAAAGCTGATCGATTCCTGAATAGGTGTCTGGAGCAGCGGACAAGACGATTCGGCAATGGGACCTCTCGACAGGTCAATGCGTTTTGACCATGGATATTTTATGGGCCATGTCCCACCCGCCTTCTTCGTCATTGTACTCATCGGCTTCCCTCGGGTCATCTTCCGTGCTACCCAATATCACCGCATCCAACTTTGCTTACCCTACCCCGCCGTATGCCGATGGAAGCTGGGAGATGTATCAGGATTTCGTTGGTGCAGTCCAGTTCTGGGGTTATGCGCTCGTCAGTGGCAGCGGTGATGGAGCAGTTCGAATGTGGGACATGCGGACCGGTCAAGCACATCGCACCTTGCTCGGCCATACTGCCCCAGTGACGTGCCTACAGTTTGACGAGATGTATGTTGTCAGCGGGGGGCTGGACAAGAACATTCGGGTGAGCTTGTGTCGTGCTGAATTGAAAAGACACGAAAAATTGACATCACTCCAACAGATATGGGATATTCGAACTGGGAGTACCACCGAGACCCTTAAATTCGACTATCCTGTGACGGATCTTCAATTTGATACCCGCAAGGTCGTTGCTGCCTGTGGAGAGAACGGGATAAAGGTTGGGCGAATAGCTTTGTCGCTCATTGACTTAAAAACTCAACTGAGGATTTGTTGACCTAGATCTATAATCGCACAACATTCCAACAATCGACGCTGGTCGTTAACGGGCACACGAAACCAGTGGAGAAGCTTCGTTACATTGATCGGTATCTCGTATCTGGCGGAAGAGACAACACCGTCAAGATTTGGTCTCTGTAACGTGCGGCCTCTCGATGCCCAACTGGATAGGACGGGCGACTGTGTGTTCACCTGGTAGCGACTGGCTAATTTCTTTGCCTATCGCACTCTCGTTACTAGATGTGCAAAGTCGTTTGTCGCCGTAATACGTCACTTCGTTTTCAAATAATTATCAATTCATATCCGAAGCGTGCTTGGGGCTGGCCACCCAATCCCGTCACTTTTACACTTTTACACTCTAATCTGGGTATGGGGTTTAATCTAACGAGCCGCATCAAGAAAGGTACAGAGAAGCCACGCTCCACTCAGCGCCTTGGCCAGCCTCGTTGCATTCGTGTTAGCTCCAAATAAAACGTCCTCGGTCCCCCTAGAATGTCACGCTCATGTTATGTCAATGGATTAAGTTGGTGATTCAAGAATTGAAAGAAATGGATTGCCGGAGTGCCATCAGCACGTTTCGTGAGTGGGGTCCCCTGCCTCGAGGCATTTTCCAAGGAGACCCGATCGCGGCAATAAGGGAAGGACTCCAACCGCGTTCCTTCTTTTGATCGGTGCGATTGCTGGTCATGGTCCGGTGGAGCTTGCGTTACTGATAGACTCGCCTTTCTCAGAGATACTGTGCGAAAATGCAGCACCACTTGGTGTTGTGCGTAATGAGCCTAGTAGCATGCCGGCAACAGGTTACTGACACCGTTGCTTGGAGAATGGGGGGGTCCTTTGAACGACGCGTCAAATGAGTAGGACGCGATCGAGAACCGGCGCGATTCCACTCCCCTCCATACATGCCCAAGGCCTTGCCAGAGAATAGCGGCGATCTATTGACGAAAGGACAGTGTCAAGTCCTGGGGAGCGATTTGCTAAATCCGGTTGTGCAGCTGCTTAACCTCGTAAGCATAGAGCCGGACGAGTGGGAAGAGAAGTGCTTGATGCCCAGTCTGGTGGGATTGATGGCATCTCTGCAGAGCAAGCTCTGACGTCGATTGGTTATTGCACAGGCCTACACGTTGTCGCGTGGACCAGCAGGGGACAGCCACTTGTGTGTTCGCATCAAGGCCTTGCGCTACGTGCTCCAAGCACTCGGACAGTGTGATCGGTCGTGAGCGGATACGACCTACATTTCGCTTGTGGCAATGAGTAGTACCCCTCCACATTCTGCGTCGGTTTGCAGCTTGTTAGTGGCAAGGAAGGTTAGCGCAAGGCACACTGCCCGGCATCTTCCGCGCTACTTGCCCGATCCCATCGGTCATGACCTTCCAGCCACTAGAAACAGACAGAGAGAAACGCGAATATGATTGGCGCTGATGTGCAACAAAAAGAAAAGAGGGGGGCCCAGAAAATAAGCTGAACGAACAAACCAACAACAGGACGGCACGGAAAATTCTACACGAGATGATGCAAATTGCGATGACAATGCAGATAGACGAAACAAACCGGTAGGGGCGGAAGTGGATAGGGGGAGGAGCAGCGAACGCCGGACATTAACAGCCCTTTTAGGGTATAGTAAAGGATTATGGAATGGACGCAGAGCTGAAAGTTCAAGTCATACAGCAGGCATCGCCATTGGACGGCCAACCCCAAGCTGGAGAACCGAATTCTGTTTGGTACATCCGGGAAGCAGATTGCCGATTGGCGCTGCTGACACTTGACTGCCACACGGCAGCCTCGCGCAATGATGTTCTGCTACTCGGTGTTGTTGTGTAGTTTGGTGATGGAGGGGCGAGGACAGGACCCGCGTTGGACTAGGGGAACAAGTGGTCGGTTAGACCCCCCCTCACTCCAAACTCAAAGAGCAATATGCTTACAATCAGTACCCGCTGAACCTGTATCGATACAATCGCTCTCGGAGACCACGGTGATGATATTGGGAATACTGCGTTATAAGGACTTGAGCCGCGTTCGTAGACGAGGCCTGTTGATGATAAGATAGTAGATAAGAGGGGAAGGAGGGCAGGGAGGACATGCAGGGTCAATAATTGGGGGTCAATAACGAGGTTAATGAGCGGATTACACACCTGTGCCTTGAATCTTGACCAGTTGGGCCGACGGGAAGACCGAGGAGGGTGGAGTCGAGGGAGGGGCAACTTCGAATTGGAGCGTAACTCGCCCATCTGTGCGTATGTTCTGAAGAGTCTCTTCGTCTATCGAGTGAAATCAATGGTTGGTGGTGCGATTGATGAGACGTCAGCAAAACGTCGTGGATGATGTTAGGCCTTTGTGGCCAAACGCACCATCATCAAACCCCGCTTCGTATATACACTGCTTCGAGTTAATGACGCGGAATGATTGAGATGAGCGGAAGGATAATGGTGTCATGGATATTAAGCCTGCTGGTGCGACCGAGGCGACGGAAAGCGATGACTGGAGGCCGGTCGCTGAGAGCCAGGAGACGACTTGAGTTGGAAGATCATCGCAGACGATTGAGCTGGGAGACATTGGGTGAGATGTGGTGAAATGTAGAGGGTAAGGGAGAGCAGTAGCGGTGGATGAAGGGGAGGAGGAGGATAGTAGTAAAGTGGAAATTTGAGGTGGCTAAATAGTCTGGTGGGTTGGAGACTGAGACTGAGACTGAGACTTGGAATGCGGAGGAACCCAGGAAAAGAGAATCCCTTTATTTTTTTTCTTTAAGAACAACAGGACAACACAGAGAGAAGCATTAGCAGAGAAGCATTAGCTCCTCGTTGCTTCCCCCCATTTCCGTTAGGCCCTTCTTCCCTCCCTCGCGCTTAGAGCCACACCCTCCTCGCTGTCCAGGCCGCCTCTGAGTGCCTCTCTTTTTTCTCTTGCAAAGGGCTCTGGAATGTGTGTGGGGGGAGCTAGAACGAGAGACCCGATGATCTGCCCCTTGTGCCGGATGAGCTGAACTGAGATTTCATGTGTATCCCGCACGATGCGCGCATGCCCTCCCCCCCAATCACCAAACCCACCCGGCTCACCGTCAACCACGCATCTGATTGAATACTCGAGACTCTCCCCCCCGTCTTCTTCGCTCGCCAACGCTCATTGCTCAAACTCTGTCTTATCGTTCTCGCGCTGACACCCACCCCCCGGCTACGTCAGACGCTCCCTCGCACCTCCGGGCCCGTACGTCTATCTCCTGGGCAATTATCGCATGACAGCCCTCATATTCTCTAATATCCAATCCCCACAGAAACAACAAGCGAGGCCACCCAGGGCACTTTGCTCCTCATTTAGTGGCCATCTTCAACCCCCGAGATGTGTTTCTCCGAAGTTTGGAGATCACCTCAACTTCCCCTTCGCCCGCCGCGCACCAACGCAAAGGCCGCGAATCCCATTCCTACGGGTCGCTGGTGAGATCATCCTCGACCCAACATGTCCTTCCATCAACCAAACAGCGGAAACTCTCCGTCGACCTTGCCAAAAGTCAAATGCCCATCTCTACATAGCTCCCAACCTCTATCCCACCTTGCGGGTCCGGCTAATGGTGAACTAACCATGGTCATCCAAGGTAACACCCGCAGTCCGGGACCTGAAACATCAGCAGGGAAATGGCCCTACCTTTCAGTTGGTTGCACTAGACGACGGCGACAAGGAACGCCTATTGTATTGACGTCAAATAGTCCGTCAAGTCTCCGCCGGACATGAAAAGCACTTCCCGACCCGCGGTCCCAGTCGGTAGATCATCCACGCGTCTGAAACAAGCTATCGGTTTTCACCAGGAAAATTGCGTCGGTACTGCTGTGGGGTGGATAAACTAACAAGGTTAACCGCAAGTGGGGTTCACCCACACACTAGACACCGGACAAGACGTCCTCCAAACCAGCCTAAGAGTCAACGCTGAGGCGACGCGCAATTTGGGGGGAGGGGAGGGTCACAAAATGAAGCCTTCGAGAACGAAGGCACCGAGCGCAGATTAGATGGTGACTGCCGGTAGTGTCGGAATACGGGTGGTTTCTAGAAGTTAGCCGACGCGTGGTCTCATTCGAACGCGGTCCTCGAGGGATACCGTTCTCGGTGTGATTGAATGGCAAGGAAGGGAATTTAGCTTGTCTAGAGCTAAGCTTGACGGACGACAAATGAGTTGGAATGTTAGTCTCGCGCTCAACAGGCAAAAGTCACCGCGAATCCATGAGGCGCGCGTACCCTCTTTTCTCACTGTCTGTAAGCCCGAGACTGCGATTCACCGAGAGCGAGGTCTCGCCCCGAACTTGGAAGGATTCGGAGATAAAGTAAGACGTTTGAATCAAGAATGTCGGCCGATGTTAGTTCTAGAGCTGCTGTCCCGAAGGGAAGGATGCAAGCTACAGGCCTTTGCGAGGTCGCATGACTTGGGTCGAGTGGCAGGAAGTAGGGACTGCAAGTCTGGAGCGACGAGCGAGCGTGCACAGAGCAAAAAAAATAATAACAAAGGTCCAGGCCAGAACTCCGACTGAATTGCCTGATAACCTCCAGCTTGCGTGACAGAAACGTGTCGTGAACCCACCGATGCTGCCGCTTTTCTTTCCGAGCCCACCATCTTCAACGGCATCAACGACAACTAAAAAAAGGCGAGATTAGTAGTCTGAGCCTCGATCGAATCTCCGCTGAGCCTCGGTCGCCGACTGCTGACCTAATCAGCCGCTTACCTCATTCAAGGGTCATGTGATCAGGATCCGTCCTCATGAGATCCAAGTTCTCCGGAACTTGCGCCTGTTCTTTTCTTTCATCCAACTCCCAACCCAACTCCCCCAAAGACTAGCCACAACTCGAGACTGATACTATGCTAGTTTCGCGAGGGCAGAGGTTATTCGCAAGGCGATCCCTGGGCAAGGCGTATTTCCACCCTTCCCACTCGGCACACAAGAAAGTTTCCAAGACGTTCAAGCTCGCTGACATCGGGGAGGGCATCACGGAGTGCGAAGTTCTCAAATGGTAAAACGTTGCCACACATCTCAATAGTCTGTCCCCACCCGTCTCACGTGTCCGGACAACAAACATAGGAACGTCAAAACTCCAGCCAAAGTGGACCACTTCGACCTCCTCTGCGAAGTGCAAAGTGACAAGGCGTCAGTGGAGATCACAAGTCCATTTTATGGCACTGTGACCGAGCTCCTCGTTAAAGAGGGAGAGATCGCAAAAGTGGGACAAGGCCTGTGCAACATTGAGGTCGAGGAGGAAGACACCGCGACTGAACAAGACGCAGAACCGTCTCCAAAAGAGCCAGCCCCTGTTCTTCAGTCCCACCCGCTCGCGGAGAAACCCAAGGAGCCCGAGTCGCAATCCCCGTCTCCCAAGGCGGCTCGCCGACCTCACCCGTTGGACCCCAACCAACCTCCGAAACCTACAACGTTTCAATCAACGCCATCCGCAGAATTTGACCCAGAAATTGAAGCAAAGACTCTGGCCACTCCGGCTGTTCGCCATTTCGCTCGAGAGAAGGGCGTTCCACGGTTATCGCAACTCTTCCCCGGAAGTGGCAAGCGTGGTAGGATCGAAAAGTCCGACGTAGAGGCTTGGCTATCCAAGTCCAAGGCATCAGAGGTGCCCAGCAAACCTCAGGCTGCAGAGAACGAGATGACGGTCGAACTTGGTCGGACCAGATGGGCTATGTGGAAAGCAATGGAGCAGGTGAGTGGTTGCTCGCAACTGAATACTGGTGGAAACGATGTTTAACTCGATCCTCTCTGCAGAGTCTCAAGATACCCCACTTTGGGTGAGTCCTTCCAGGTTCCGACCCATAGCCTTTGAAATGTCGCTGATCAATCCTCCCCGGTAGTTATTCAACCACGCTAGATTTGACCAATCTACACAACCTTTTGCCAATCCTGAACGCCAATATTCCGATAGAGTACAATCCTCCCAAGCCATCTAAGTACCTTCCTGCCGTCTCTCCTCACTCTGTTCTCCCAGCCGCAACGCAGCAAGCCAATGCTGCATCATCGGAGAGCGACCCGACGATGCACTACGAGAAGCTCACATACCTTCCTCTACTTCTTAAAGCACTCGCCCGTGCCATGCAAGAATGGCCGTTATTCAGATCATCTATCGCGCTTCCGTCTGAAAGCGACGCGGGTTCCAAGCCGAACCTCGTCATCCGACCACACGCAGACATTGCCATTGCACTTTCTACACCTACAGGCCTCTATACGCCAACGATCCAAAGGGCTGATACTCTCACTGCATTCGAACTCATGGGGTCCCTCCGTCGCTTCTCGGCCCTCGGTCGTACCATCCCCAACGGCCTCACACCGAAGGAAATGCCAAAGAAAGGCGCAACAATCACCGTCTCTAATGTTGGTGCCATTGGAAAGGGGGAGTTTGCATCACCGTTGTTGGTGCCCGGAGGGGGTGTTGCCATCGTAGCGATCGGAAGAGCGAAGTGGGTTAGAAGGGCAGAGGACGGAGAGAAGAGGTTGGAAGTCGGCGTCAGTTGGAGTGCGGACCACCGAGTCGTTGAAGGAGCAGAGATGGCTGCCTTTACGGAGACGTGGAGGAAGTGGGTTGAGGAGCCTGGGCTGTGGGCCGCTGGGGCCCGATGATTTTGTTCTCTCCTAGTCACGCTTGATTCTAATTAATGCGATGCCGTCTTCCTTCCCATTACCGTTATGCGAGTCAACGCTAACACCTGCATCGTCGGAGATTCTGTCGTCCTTGTACCATACAGGTAGGTCCCCATTGTGAGTTTAAAGGTTTGGATCATGGATGCCTTTCCTGTTCTCCCGCCACGTCAGGCCCGAGCACGTTCCGGTGAGGGACGATGGTATGCTGAGCGAAGACGAGCTTCTCTGACAAAGGATCGGCAGACCTACCACCGCTGGATGACGGATCCCAAGCTCCAGGAGCTGACGGCTTCGGAGCCACTAACTTATGAGCAAGAAGTGGAAATGCAAAGTTGGGCACCTTCCTTTCAGCACCTTCATTCGTTCGCTGACGCTTTTCTCCTATTTAGAGAAGTGGAGAGACGACGAGGATAGCAAGTGTGACTACGCATTAATGCGCAGACCCAAAACTGATAGCGTGTATTCATTAGAGCTGACTTTCATTGTTCTTGGTCGGCCTCAAACGGACCTGCGTGAGGATCTTCACAACGAGGATGTCGCCCAGTTACCAATGATTGGCGATGTCAACCTGTTTTTCAACCGTACTGCCGATGAAGTTGGTAACGATGTCCTAGAAGTCGAATGCGAGGTGATGATTGCAGGTGAGCTATTCAAGCGGTGTGTATTATTGTCAGGCTGACTCAAACGGCGTTTTCAGAACCTAGGTATCGAGGTCAAGGCTTAGGGCATGCGGCGCTTTCCATGCTTCTATCATACGCGTCCTCTTCAATCCCTGACGGGCTGGGTGTTCCAAAGTCCTGCTTTGTTGCTGAGATTGGGTTAGAGAATCTGGCTTCACGGGCTCTCTTCCGGAAGCTAGGGTTTAGAGAGAGCAAGGTCGTTGAAATATTTAATGAGGTCGAGTTAAAATACGACATAGAAGCAACCAGTCACCCAGAATGGCTGAAAGGGGAGAAGAGGGTATACGATTAATTGGAAGGCTGCAGTACGCTACCCTGTCCAGAGAACAGCACACCATTAATATCACGATCATTGCTGTCTTTCTAGCTAGCCTTCGCACCTGTAAACTGTCCCGAAATTACACTCTTCCGGCCGACTCCTTCAGAATATCCTTAAAGCTCCATTCCCGCATGATGTTGCACTGGCCCCTGCCAGCCCTCTCCACCACGAAACCAAACCACGCCAACGTTCTTTGCCACCAGGGGAGCGTTTCATACTCTACTGCCATGTGCTGAAGCATCATCCTTCTTTCCGTTTCATTTGCCAACCAATAAAAGTAATAATACCACCTGGGCCAGGTGCATTTCCTGCTGGGAATGTCGCTGAAGGTGGGTACGGATGGGTCGAGCCGTTCCAACGGGTCGCGAGGCCACACTGTGACGATTTTTTCGGGATGAAGAAACATGATCGAGTTGAAGATTTCTTGGTCCTTTCCGACGAACTTGCCGGCCTTGAGATACTTGTCGTGCAATGCGTAAAATGTTGATGACCACCACTTGACTGCGGATCGTCTGCCACCAAACATCGATCCTGGATGGTCGGAGAACACGATGAGATCAAAGACATACTTCCAGAGAAACAAGAAAGAAAAGGCCTTGCCTTCTGAAAGATCTTGTCCTTTGCCCATCAAATACAAGTCTAGTGGGCCATCCTCCTCCTTCCACTCTCTTGCCTTCTTTATCGTGGCCACCGAGGACGGTGCGCCCCACATCGGGATGAAGAAAAGTTCATCTATGGGTGTCCCTGTACTAGCTGCTGCGGCCGAGAAGACATTACGTGTCCGGTCCAAGTCCGGCCAGTGCGCAAAGGTATGGCTGTCCCTCAGCGCTCCTGCATCACACCAGAAGAACCACTCCGTACTGTTGGTCGAATATTTTTCAACCGTATGCTGAAGGAGCCAAGCTTTTGCGTTCCAAGTGGCGTACAGTGCTGGGCCATGTCGGGCTTTTTCTGGATCCAAGCGGTCGTGCTGGTCTGCATAAATCGGCTCCAATCCGTTCAACGGAGGGACGGCGAAGGGAGACTGGAGGGTTGTGTCGATGGTGAGGGGTAAATCTCCTCTTAGACGCTGAACTGTCGGGGAGAACTCCGGTGTTGTATAGATGACTATTGGTGTCGTGACTTGGGCAAAGAAATATTTGAGCCATGCAGCGTAGTCCTCGGGGCTGTGTTTGGAAGTCGGGAGAGGGAAGAAGGCGGACACGAGGATGATTGGTGTCGTCGTGAGGTTGTAGAGCGTTTCTGCAGAATGAGACGCGTCGGGAGGAGAGTAATGCTGCGGGGTTAGATGAGCTGGCCGACCAACGAACAGGTAGGCAATGTAGGAGAAAACGAGGAATGCAGCGAGGGGAATTGGCCACAGTCTTTTGGGGTTTCGAGCAAGAAACTTTGCTAGGCCGTTCGGTAGATAAGCCAATGCTCGGTCCATGGGACGCTGCGGGTGGTGGTGGAAGAAGCTGTCGTCAAGACGCGTACGGGCGCCGCAGTAAGCGATACCGCCACAAACAAGCCAAACAAACCGCAGCAAAAAAGAGAAGGAAGAGAGCCATGAATTGAGGGAAGCGTTGGGAATACAATCATAAGCTAAAAACAATATCGTACATGTCCTTTCAGGCATAATATCTAATCATCACCCTGCCACGACTCTTCAGAATCAGATTGAACTCGGCTACGACGAGGTGCCACCTTTCGGACCGGAACGTCCTCGTCATCGCTCACAGGAACGGAGACGGGTGCAGATGACGACGCAACGCTACCAACGTTTGTACCACCTCCACCGTTGTTGGGTTCAAAGCTCGCGGAGAGTCGTCTGTACGCTACTTCGAAGACCTTCTGCATCTCGTCGGCGTCGTTGTAAACCCACGACCCTTCTTTGTTGTACCGGCGAGCGTTGTCGAAGAGGAGCCTCCAATCGCTGGCGAACGCCTCAACATCCTTGTAGGTTGTGCCACTAGACTTTCTCCTGATCTGAGCAATGCTGATCGGTTTGGCGATCACTTCGTAGTAGTCCGGGTATTCCTACAGGAAGGGGGGATCAGAATCTCTTGATTTCGTGAGTCCTGGTTCCATAAACTGACCTTTTTACTCGGGAGCTCCTTGAACAGCTCGCAGCGTTTACGGCCCGTTTCATCCGTCAGGTTTACGACAGTCTTGATGCACTCGTCGAACAACCTCTTCATATTTTGACGGGCGGATGGGATCGTGTTGACGGATGTCGTGCTGGAAGACGCCAGGGGCTGGGTTCTTCGACGTTTCTGGTATTTGAACACGATATCAGTACATGTCGCGGCCGGTCCGCCGAAAAACTGACCGATGGTTTGTCGTCATCGTCGTCGTCATCATCATCCACGGACGGCGAAACAGACATCTCCTTGACGCGTTTGCGCTTTGATGGCATTGGCGACGCTTCATGAGGCGTGTTTTTACCGCTCGGACGTCCTCGCCCGCGACCGCGTCCAGCTTTCTTTTGCGGGATGTCGAACTCGGGAGCGGGTGTGCTTTGCTCGGAGTTTTGCAGTCCCCCGGTTTTACGAGCGCTGCGTTTAGCCTTGGCTTGGTAGTTTTGCTCGACATACTCCTCGTAGTCAATCTCGTCATTCTCAATGGCCTAGTGATTAAATCGTTAACTGGTGCCCAACCTTCTTCAGCGATTGAATTCACGTACGTTCGCAAACTGCTCGTCGGTCAGACCATCCGTGTACCGAACGTCCTTTCTAACACGAGCGCCACGGCCTTCAATGACATCCTCTGGGTCGGCCTTGGGGAATGGATCGTCTTGCTGGTATACGGTAGGTATTTCGGACAGGGTGACTAGTCGTTCGGGCTTGGGACCAACACCCCCAGCGGCAAACCATTCGCTTTGCTCCCTGGCTTCGCGCTCAATATCCATTTGACGGAAGATCAGTTGCTCGTCGTCCGTTCGTGCGAGAAGTTCATTGAGCTCCTCATCCGTGATGTCGCCCGTTTGATCCTGGCTCTCGTCGTCTTGGTCTTCAAGCAGTTGACGCTATAGGATTCAAAGTTAGAACTTTGCACCACCACATCTCGCAAGCCTTCAGGCATCTCACCAGATACTCTTCTCGCTCTTCCGCAGTAGATTTATTGTCGAACCGACCGGCCTGAATAACTTTCTCGTCCATATCTAACTTGGACCTTGCCCGGGTCAAAATCGCTTCTTCGACACTCTTTTCCGTAACGAAACGGAAAATACGGACAGCTTTCTTCTGTCCGATACGATGTGCGCGATCCTGAGCTTGAAGATCAGCGTGAGGGTTCCAATCCGAGTCGTAGCTGCAAAGATCGAAATTAGACATGAAACCTTTGGTGGTGCGGATGGCTTACATGATGACAGTATCGGCCGTCTGCAAGTTCAAACCAAGACCACCAGCGCGAGTGGACAACATGAAGACCAAATATTCCGAATTTGGGGCATTGAACTTCTTCAGGAGCTCTCCACGTTCTTCCGTCTTAGTTCCACCATCGAGTCGGAGGCTCTTGACGCCTTTGTGAGCCATATAATCTTCCAGAATGTCCATCACATTTGTCATCTGGAAGAAAATGAGGACCTGATACCAGATGGAACAAGTTAGTGATATATTTCAACGGCTAATGATCAGACTGACTCTGTGACCAGTAGCGAAGAGCTTCGGAAGCATGCGGTCCAGGAGAGCGACTTTGCCAGCTGTTCTGATGAGGCTCGCATTCCACTTGGAAGTAGCACGGATAGCACCCGAGAGGGGAACGAGATTCATTGCATCTTCAACTTCCCGGAAGACGAATGGGTGCTGGCAGATCTTTCGGAGCTGCATAACCATGTTTTGGAGACCCTTTACCGGGGCGGGGCGGCTGTAGTAAACCATGAGAAACGCCATCATTTGTTTGACACGCATCGATACGCACCCATTAACGTCCGGCTTGTCATTCGGGAACATCTTGTACTCCTTCATATACTTGTACAACTGACTCTGCAACGTCGACATCTTGCACTTGATAACCTTCTCAACCTTGTCAGGCAATTCGCTCTCCACGTCTTTCTTTAAGCGTCTGAGCAGGAAGGGCCTGAGTACTTTGTGCAGGCGTCGAATGATAAGCAAAGATTCTTCTTCGTTCAGCTGGATGTTGTCCTGTGCACCGGAGTTGGCGAACGGAGTGTTGAACCATTCGTCGAACGATTTAACAGAGTTGAAGACTTTGGGCAAGGCAAAGTTCAACAGGGCCCAGAGTTCAGGAAGGTTATTCTAAACGATAGGTGGTGAGTGCAAGAGTTCTCTCTGACAAGATACGATGCCCACCTGAAGTGGAGTACCAGTCAAGATGAGACGGTATCTTGCAGAGTAGTACTGGGTCAGAGTCTGGGCGAGCTTGCTCTGAGTGTTTTTCATACGATGGCCCTCGTCTAAAGAGATGGTGTCCGTCAGAAAAAAAGGCCCGATTCCGCAGGAGCATCACCGAACCCACCAATGATCATATGCACCCATTTGTACTTGCTCAAGAATGGGCGGTCCTTGATGATGTACTCGAAAGTGGTCAGCATGACCTTGAAAGGTTCCACGCGCACTCGATTTTGGAGAGACTTTCTCGCTGCTGGAGACCCCTTGTAGACAACCGTAGGCACGGAGGGTGCCCACTTCTCAAACTCAAGTGTCCAGTTGGGAAGTGTAGACAAGGGGACAATGACGAGATAAGGGCCGGGCTGATGTTTGCGTTCGATGAGGAAGGTAATCAACGAGATGGTCTGAATGGTCTTGCCAAGACCCTGAGGAAACGCTTGGGCGTTAGATGTTGAAAGCGGAGGGGCCCGAGGATATGGGAACTTACCATTTCGTCGGCTAAAATACCGTTGAGACGGTTGTTGTACAAGCTGACCATCCACTGTAAACCTTTGATCTGATACTCCTTCAATGTGCCGCCGACCAAAATGCCTGGTTGAGTGGTGACCCTCTCTTGAATACGATGCGCAATGGAATAGTAGTCAACCTTCTTCTTGTCCTTATCGGCATCTGGATCGTCCACGGTGTCCTCATCTTCCATACGGCTAGCACCGAATGTGGATTCGTCGACAACTTGCGCTCCGGGCTTGGATCCATCGTCACGTTGCTGGTCTCTGACGGCTTGAGCAAGGGAATCAAGGTAGGTGTCCGTCTGACGCAGGAGATGGGTGATACGAGTGTCTTTGGCTGTGTCGATGAGTTTGAGGTAAGCCTCCTCGTCATCGTTCTTGAGAGCCTTGAGACGTTCCTTGGAAATCCGCTCAATACGTTTCTGTTCCTCCTTCTCGGTGTCGGCGTGATATTTGAGAACGGCGCGAGCGAGTTTGAGAGATTTTCCTTGAGCGAGGCGGTTTGAGTCGAGCATCGCCTTTCCGTGGTCGCAGATAGTCTTGAGGTAGTCGAGATGCTTCTGCTTGACCCTCTTCTCTCTCTCCACGCGCTGCCTTCTCTCCAGGCTCTCCGTTTGTCGGACGTCTCGGATGTTTTGCTTACGGAAGCGTTTGTACTCCTTCCTGTCTCCTGGAAGAATAGTGGCCTCGCCCAGGCGTGCGACGACTGCTTGCCTGAGCGCGCGTTGCTTGTCTCGAAGCTGAAGACTTTTAAGTTCGATGAGAGCGCGCAGCTTTCCGTGGGCATTCGATGCGATATGGTTCGACCGATTGCGGGCAGCATCTTCGTCCATATCGTCGGTGTCGATCAGGGGTTCGAGTCCACCTTCACCCATAGTGCTGGTCAAGTCCGACAACTCTAGAATGCGATGAGCGATCCGTGCGTCAATGTACCGATTCCGCTCGGCAAGAATCTGGTATGGATCGAGGCCTTTTGGAAGGAGAGAAGGAATAAGAAGATGCTGTTGTTTCGAGGCATGGAGTTGTCCGGGATGCGAACGATGTTTTAGGTGGTCGAGGGGGTGAATGTAGGCGTTGTAAGGGTAGATGGCAGATTCTGTGGTGTCTTCGAGATGAGGGCCTTTGGGAAAGGCGACTTTGGGCCCGGCACCCTCAGTCTGGCCGTCCTCCTCGACCTTGTGAACTTGTACAGCACTGTCCACGACACGGTTTGCGACCGTCTTGCCATCAACCTCCTGCTTGATTTCAACAGCACTCCGTTCGGCAGTATGCACCGCATCGGCGACTTCAGGAGGGACTGGCATTCCGCGTTGAATGAGTTTGAATGCATGTATCTGCGCTCTCAAGGCATCGAGTTGGGGCTGAGAAAAGCTGACAGGTTCGGCGGGTGGTTCGGGAGAGAATGGAGGGACAGGAGCTCCTGCAGGCATGGAAGGAGTGGCCTGATGGTCCACACCGTTGAGCGTTGGGGGATGTTGAACGGGAGCGGGAGCGGGTTGCATCCGCTGCTGCTGTTGCTGTTGCTGCTGTTGCTGTTGTTGTTGCTGCTGCTGCTGCTGCTGTTGCTGCTGCTGCTGCTGCTGTTGATGTTGCTGCTGCTGCTGCTGTTGAGCTTGGCCCGCTATGAGCGTGCAATAAGTTTCGAGGATGGCTAGGGAAGGAATCGTAATGTATTCACCTGACCGCTTGAAGTGCTCGATAAAACGCATAAGCTGATATACTTCTGGGTTGGTCTCGGTCTGCCCCATGGTTCGCAATTGTTGCAACCGCTGCGGTGAAAGGATAACAGGAAGTTAGCAGGGTATTCATAAGAGTGTTTGTAAGTGTCAGAAAGAAAGAAGGAGAGCACAGAGGGTGGGGGTCACTGATTTCGTCCGAAGGACAGCGTCCAGGCTTGGGCTGTGACTGGCATAAAAACCACTCATAGCAACAGGTGGTTTGTGAAAGGTGGCTGTCTGAAAACAGCTGATATGGCATCCCTGGCGTGTGTAGTGGTAGAGAGGATGGTGGAAGAGGGCGAAAGGGAAGGGATTGAGATGCGAGCGACAAACCTGGAAGAGAGCATGGGCTTTCTGCGGCGTCACTGGTTCATTTGGCTGGAAGAGGAGAGGATACTGGTGATGTACGGAGGTCGGATGCTGGCCGAGGGAAGCCATAGCTGAGGTTAATGGCAGAGTTGGCCGTCGACGCGTTGTTTACTGGTCCAAGGGAGACGGAGGCGACGCGGGTTGGACTTTGGACTGCACAGCTGTCCGAGTGGTGAGAGAGAAAACACCGACGCAAACAAATTTCGACTTCCCACGAGGAAACGGCGCAACCTCACGACGAGCACAGGAAATGTCAAGAGTCAAGCAGATATCCAAGACCAAACATTGAAATAAAGTCAGTAATATGTAAGGACTACATGTAGGGGAAAAATCATCAAGTAGTCAAGGCTCGGGCACCACTCCTCTTGTTCAACTCTTGGCGGTAACGTGGGCAGCGAACATTCATGCACTTGCGGTGCCTCGACCAGTTGTCCACAGCCTTGCTAAGGCTCCACTGAAGCTCACCAAAAACACCCTCATCTCCGTCGCCAAATTGGACCGACATGCAGGCAACGTCGTCCGTACTCCGCCAAATGGCTGGGCACGCTGATCCGCAGCTCATTTGATCCAGCTCAGAGGTGTCCCGGACCATTCGGAACCCCCTTTCCGCATACTTATCGCGCCAGATTTGCTCTTTTGGGCGATCCAAGTTGATTCGGTCGTTCACGAGGCCAATATGGGCGAGAGTGAGTTTAGGGTAGGCGAGGTTGATGGAGTCGGACGTGATCCAGTTGATGACGAAGCTTGTGTGGAAGCGAAGAATGGGCGAAACGGAATTTTGGATAGCGCTCTCGATCACATCGATTCGGCGGGTGAGTTCCTGCTTCAACGACTTGGAGTAAACTTGTTTTGATAACTTGGTGACGCTCTTGATTTGAGAGTTCTGGTACACCGGCGTGACTAATGGTTCTGGGGATTCCTCATCGTCTCCAGTGACCATCTCGACTTTGTATCCTTCGATATGAATGAGATGCGAGAGCAGCATGTCTCGTCCTCGTCCTCTGGGGGTGTAGACGTCCAGGTCTTGGGAATCCCAGTCGGCGCCGTCTGCAAAAGCGAGGGCAGTTGAGCCGGAAATGACGGATTTAGTGTGCCTCATGCAATCCCGGAACAAGACGGGCTTGTCGATCCATTTGCTTAGCGTCGCGTGCCAGCGTCGAACAAGGTAATTCTTTACCCTGACGCGGAAATAGATGGAGAGTTGGCCAAAGAGGACCACTTCATCGAGTTGGCATTGGTCGAGAATCGCGTCTAGGACGTGTTGGAAAACAAAATGGATGTTCTGAGAGTGTCGGTTGTCGGAAATCGATATCGCCTTGAGAGCACCGGCGGCTGCAGTGAGCGCCTCGGGGCTTGGGTTTGATTCTAGGAGATTGACGAGTTCTGGGAGCTAGACCAAACCATGCCAATTAGTTAACCTTGCTTAATGCGACTATTTGCACAAGAGAGCGAGATGTACTAATTGATTTGCGCCCTGTATCCTGGCGAAGAGGCGGGTTAAGTCACTGCTAGCGTAGCTCACTGGCTTGGGCAGCGGGGTATCGACTTCCATGTCCATGACGAGTAATGTAGAATCAGGACTGCTGAACGTCGCTGGATGTGATTTGAAAGTGAGTGATTTAGGGGCTGTGGGATGAGAGAGGGTGGGCGGGGGTCGTTAGATCCAATGAGGAATCGACAGTTGAAAGCCAAACTCTACTTTTCTTGCTGACCTCACCTTGGTCCAAATACTTACACAGAGGCTTTACTCACCACTCATCATGCTACGTCGGCTCCCAACCTCATCAACCAGTAGAGCGCTACTATTCACGCCTAGACTGAGCTATGCATCAGGTCTCTCAACTAGTTCTCGTGCAGCCTTTCCTCAACCAATACTCCCCGGCGAGCAACCACCAGTCGTCGCAACTTCTGATGGCGGTGCAGGACCTTCAACCATGAAACCGCTAAGCCAACGAACACCTGCGATCAGTCCGAACGAAACGTCTGTAGCCGGTCCGAAGCCTCCACCACCGGTGACGCCCAGGAAAGCTCCAACTCTCAAGGCATCCAAGGCCGCTATCACTCTTGTAAGCAACACCATCTCCCGGAATTCGTGTCTCGGATCTCAAGGAAAGACCCTACCCTCGTTCTGTAGACACCTGGAGCCGTAGTCCGACTCAAAGGTCTACTCTCCGGGCCAACTCCCCAGCTTATTCGAATTGGCGTCAAAAACAAGGGATGCGCCGGGATGTCGTATCACCTCGAATACGTCGAAAAGCCGGGCAAGTTCGACGAAGTCGTGGAACAGGACGGTGTAAAGGTCCTCATAGACTCCAAGGCACTATTTTCAATTATTGGCAGCGAAATGGACTGGAAAGAGGATCGAATAAGGTGAGACTCATCGCATCCCGCCGTGACATTGACGATTACCTGACATACCTGCCTGTAGCGCCAAATTCGCCTTTACGAATCCAAACGTCACCGACGCTTGCGGCTGCGGCGAATCCTTTACCTTGGGATAAAAGTAGTGGTGGGTATGCACTAGCTTTGACGTTGGAGAGCCCGGACCTCGATTTCTTAGACACAATTTCCCCATTTCTTTCATTGCATGGTTCTCTTAATTACCTGCATATTTTGTAGTTTATATAGTAGTTGTAATCTGCCTGGCACCAAAAACCGCGCATCGTCGAATTACGGAGGCTGACCAGGAGATGCCTGGGAGTGGTCCCTGTTTCCTCTGGGACTCGTTGCGCTTCAATCAACCCCCTTCACTCGCCCCAGTCCGTGAATCGAGGGCGTAGTTCTGGCCACGAGTAGGTCCTTGACATCCCTTCACATTGGGCTTTATCATTCTGCTCGTCTGCCAAAGACGTGAGTCGAGGGAGGACGTGTCTAATTGCAGAAGTTGGGATTTCGACCACGGAGGCAGATAAACCACTCCCAGCATCTCCTTTTTCACCATCTCGGAGGCGCACTCCTAGCACAACCAGAGGGGAACGCAGACCTCTTTTCACTGAACCCAAAGCGGGTCATCGTCGTGAGTGGTGGAACAGGGCGTCTGCTATCTCCAAGCGGGCTAACTGATATACCGCTTACAGAACTATAAATTAAGCCGCAACCGCTTGAACCTCGAGTTTCACGCCTCTTAGAGCAGCTGTAGGCCGAACCTCTTGGGTACTACTCTTTCTCGCCTGCTACCAAGATCGCACATCTCTATCGACCATGTCGTCACCGTCTACCAACCCTTCCTCGCACCCACCGCCGCGCCGTGCCTCTTCTTCGGCAGGGAGCCAATTAAACCTAAACGCCCCTAGAAGATTGCAGCTAGCTACCGGTGCAAGCATGCAGCCCCTCCCGTCTAGGGGATCGTCTTTTGCCTCTATTGCCGCTTTGGCACAAGGAACTCCTTCCTCCTCTTCCTCGGCCGGGCCAAGCGCAGTGGTCACCCCCGCTGGAATACGAAGGCAATCCGTGCCATCTTCCCCATCTCCTCGTATTCATCGCGCAAGCGGCACCACATCAGCATGGGGATCAGCAGGACACAGTATTGGAAATGTCATCACGCCGAGCACTCCTTCGCCCTCGTCGTTTCCCGGAGGTGTTCTAGTAGCCGGGAATCCGGACATGACCTTGGGTATGCCTTCGGTGCCCCCACCGCCAACCGCGTTCTTCTCCCGACCTCCGTACCTCGAACACACCGCCTTCAAACATCTTTTCAAGCAAGATATTTTTCAAACCCTCCAAACGTCCGGCTCCTCTCCATTCAACGGTCCTTCCACTATTTCTTCGTCTCTCTCTCCAGCGAAGCCCGCTTCTAGTGCTTCTTCCGGTGCGCCTCTGCCACGACGATCAGCGTACTCGGCGGCATACCTTATGGGGGCCTCCCCTGAGAGTACATCCAGTTCCGCAGCAAACAGCGATGTGGAAGACAGCGATTACGCCGCTCCCCGAACAGCGAGGCCAAGGGATGCCCAAACCCGAAAGAAGCTCGCTATTCGTCCGCAGGAAGAGGTCTTTACCCTGCCAACCCGTTGGAATGATTTAGATCGGCACGCCAGTATCCATATCTCCATCACGGGCACGGAATTAACGTTTATGGGCGGCCAAGGTGAGAGGCTGCGCGCTTTCACACTATCTCCAACTGCCGCTCACACCATCTCTTCGCCAGGAAACCTCACCGGCGTGGACAACAAAGAGGAGGCAGCGGCCGCGCGGACAAACAATTCCATTCCACCTATCTGTGGAATATACTACTACGAAGTCGAGATCCTTGATCGAGGAAATAAAGGGTGAGACCAGGTGCATAGTTCTTAGTTGCTAAGCATGCTAAGATTCACTTGTAGACACATCGGAGTTGGTTTTGCGACCAAGCAGCACAAGACAACGAAGATGCCTGGTTGGGAATCGCACTCGTGGGGATATCACGCCGACGACGGAAAGCTCTTTTCGAGTGAAGGGGAGCAACCTTTTGGGCCAAGATTCTCGAGTAAGCTGGAGGTTTTGCGCTCGCCTCCCACAGTGACTAGTGCTGACCAATCTGACTTGCAGCTGGCGATGTAGTGGGCTGTGGAGTTGATTTCGGCGCAGGAAGGATTTTCTTCACGAAGAATGGAGTTTTCTTGGGTAGGACAGAAATAATTTGTCAGAACGATGGGGTGCTGATTAGTGCCTCGAATGTAGGCATCGCCAGTCCGCCAATAACGCCTCTGACGGAACTTTACCCGTGCATCGGCTTGAGAACCTCTCGGGAACGAGTGTTGACCAACTTTGGCCAACACCCTTTCCGATTCGATATTGAAACCTACGTCATACAGGCACGATCCAAAGCTTGGAAAGAGACCATTCAAGCGAGCACGACTTTAGAATGGCAAATTGATCAGCAAGGGATGAAAATTTCACAGTACCCTGACATAACACCTGCTCCAACGACCTCAGCAGGCGGGGCGTATGGAGTACCTCATATTACCATACCTCCAAGACCGACGCTACCACCCATCTCCACCGGAGGCTTCTCCATCTCGCCCCACGAGCTGACCGCAGAAGCATCCTCTGCATCAGCGGACACATCATCTCTCGTTGTCGGAAGGGAGGTTTCTGGAGACAACCCCCAGGTGGTTGTCAGGGAACTGGTATTGGAGTACCTGATTCAATCGGGATATCCTGCCACTGCTCGCGAATTCAAGTTGCAATGCGACCAACAGCGGGTTAACGGGGAGGCTGCGGAGGCGGCCGTAGTGGCAGCCGATGACAGGAGGCTAGGGATCGGTTGGCAAGCTAAGAAGAAAGCCGCTCCCTCCAGTAAAACCAACAATCCCGACCAGAACGGTGATACCAAGATGACTGACAGGGAATCAAAGGACGCTCTTCCCCCAGGAGCCAAGAGCCGACCAATCGGACCTGGCATGAACGTTGATGATTCCATGATGCGGCGACAGATCATAGACGCCGTTCGCCGCGGAGATATCGATTCAGCTCTCCAGGATCTAGAGGCCCACTATCCCGGAGTCGTCAAGGACGGTGACACGCCAGACAAGAGGGCTGGAGGAAACGATCCGAATGGAGAGAACGCCGGGATCCGTTTCAAGTTGAGCTGTCGGAAGTTGGTGGAAATGATTTTGGAATCTGCTGCTTCCGCGAAGAAACGCTCTGCTCCACCCTCACTACCCTTGTCAGATGGCATGGAGATTGATGGGGAAAGTCCCGTTCGCGCTGTACCTCCTCCCTTGACTTCCCATCTCACGTGGAAGCAACAACAAAAGCAGCGCGCCGATGCTCCGCCCTCGGACGACAACAGCTCATATGATATCGAGGGTTTCAATCGGGCTCTCGAGTGCGGGATGGCCCTGACGAACCATTATGGGTCTGACAAGCGAGTCAAGGTCCAGTCGTTGATGAAGATGTCTTCTGGGTTGGTCGCGTATGATGATCCGTTGAATGCTGGAGATCCCGTGTCAAAGTTTGCCGGACAAGAGGCTAGGGATGAGCTCGCGGAAGAAGTTAATTCTGCCATACTGGGTACGTGATGAGTCGTTAGGTAATCCTGATGCGTTGGCTGACGCGCATTGGCTCCCTCGCAGAATGGCAAGGCCGACAGAGGGACTCTGCGCTGGAACGGTTGTACCGCCAGGCTGGGGGTGTAGTTCGTCAATTGGGTGTAATGGGGGAAGGACTTGCCGCCTTTGTAGACATGGAACGAGAGTTTGGCAGAAGATAAATTGACAGTTCTCTGTAGATTATGCCCATAGTTTTTCCCTCTTGCCATCGTTAACGTTGTACCTAGGTAATAGTTGTTAACCCCGATCGCCACGCAATGACGCTGTTACGAGCAACCAATCCAAATTGCAACAAGACATAAAAAGTACATTTCGCGAATCGTACATGTAGCTTCAAACATTGATTAACACGTTTTAATTAGAGGTCGAGCGACAAGTTGACGTGAATTGCCTTGACGTTGGTGTAGCTGGGTAAGGTGAAAGGTGAAAGGTTAGTTAAGACCACAGATACGGTGAGGGTGGAGACTTACTTTGCCAAAGCATACTCGCCCAACTCGCGTCCGATACCGCTCTGCTTGTACCCACCGAAAGGAACCTGGTAATTCAATTTATTGTATTGGTTCACCTGTGGATGTCCGGGGTAATCAGCACGTGGTGTTCGTGAGGGGACAGCGCCTGGACGTACCCAGACGGTACCAGCACCGAGGTCGTGTGCAGTCTTGATAGCCCGAGAGATATCTCGCGAGAAGACAGCTGCGGCAAGGCCGTACATGCTATCGTTGGCCATCTCGATGATTTCTAGGTGGTGGGCGCAGTCAGCGAAATCGTCCTCGTCAAGGCGTGCATGGGTAATCGCGAACCTGCTTCGTCCTTGAACTTGATAACGACGACAACCGGGCCAAAGATCTCATCTATCGACGTATGGTGTCAGTGGCGTTGTTATTCTCGCTGAAGCCGTCGGCGGTACCGTACCTTTGACGATGGTCATGCCGGGCTTGGCGTCGGTGAAGATGGTTGGCTGGATGAAGTATCCCTCTTCACCGTGTTGCTCTCCTCCGAGATGAACGGTAGCACCTTCTTCCTTGCCCTTTTGGATGTAACCCATGATACGCTGCAATGAAGAATCATTTAGCAGGAACGAAGGAATCGCTGAACGGGCTGGGGAAACGTACGTCGAATTGGACCTTGCTGACTTGAGGACCTTGGAACGTCTCTGGGTGGAACGGATCACCGACTTTGAGGGATTTGACGTGGTCGGTGAATTTTTGCATGAATGTATCGTAGATGGATTCTTGGACGTAGACTCGGGAACCGGCGCAGCAGCATTGGCCGTGGTTGAAGCTACGAAGGCGATTAGTGTGATGCTGAGGGAGGCTCGGGGGATCAAAGTCGTACTAGATACCGAACGCAGTCCATTTGACAGCTTGCTCGAGGTCGGCGTCATCGAAGATGATGTTGGGACTCTTGCCTCCCAATTCGAGGGTGACGTCTAACCAAGCGTACGGTAAGATCAGCGCCTGTACACGCTACGAGATTCTCGACATGATACCCACTCTTCAAATTGCTATCCGCGGCAGCCTTTAAGACGGTCCTTCCGACGAGAGTGCTTCCGGTGAACGCGACCTTGTCGATCATCATGTGAGAGGAAATGGCAGAGCCGGCGGTAGCACCGTATCCGGTGACGATGTTAACGACGCCTGGCGGGAAACCAGCTTCTTGGACCAAATGAGCCATGCGAATGGCGGTTAAAGGAGTGAATTCGGATGGCTTGAGAACGATTGCGTTTCCAGTAGCGAGTGCGGGGCCGAGCTTCCAAGCGAACATGAGGACTAGAAGATTGCCGGGGGTTAGCTGGAGCGGTGAACGGCCAGGAACAGGGGGGACATACGAGGGAAGTTCCACGGAATAATTTGGCCCTATGATATCGAGTGTTAGCTTCCCGATGGCGGGATTGTTCGGTGCACCAGACGTACGACGACACCAAAAGGCTCGTTCCTGGTGTAAGCCAACTTGTGCTCATCAACCTCGATGGTCTTGCCATGATGCTTGTCGCACCATCCACCGTAGTAGCGAATCGTATCTGCGGAAGCTTGGACGTCGAAGCTCTTTGCGGTGGCAAAGGCCTTGCCGTTGTCGAGGGTTTCGAGGGCGGCAAGTTCGTCTATGTTTTGTTCCATCAAGTCTGCGAGTTTCATGAGAAGTTTGCCGCGCTGAGAGCCTGGAACTTTGAGGCCCCATGAAGTCTTGAAAGCCTTGTGAGCGGCCTCGACCGCCTTGTCAACGTCTTTGGCCCCTGCTTCAGAGACTCTGTCGAAGTGGGGTTGAGTGTGAGCGAGAGGGGGTGAGTCTGGTTGCGCGGATAAATTAATGGAAGGGGACGTACTTTACAAAGACCTTTCCATCGACTGGATTCACGACGCTAAGCGATAATGAGGGGGTCAGGGTCGAAGAAGAAAATGGCGGTGAATTGCGGGGGACAACGCACTCGATGGTCTTGCCGTCGACGCCATCGACGAATTGACCGTTGATGAAGAGACCTGTGCTGAAGGAGGACTTGCCCTTCCACTGGCTATTTGGCTGCTGAGAAAAGTCGTATTCAAAGGTATGAACCATTTTGTGAATGCAGAGAGTACTAGAGGTGCAGGAGAGCTAGGAGGAAGGGGATGGGGGATGGAGGAATGTGGAGCCCCATCGATGACTATATAACCGAAAGCGGACTGGAGTGGAAAGTGGAAAAGAGTCCGATTGGCACAAAAGTATACCCAAACGCGTGACCTCTATCCCGATATGTTTGTATTGTTGTTTCTCTCCCCCTCCACTTTCCAGAAGACAGATAGGAAAACTGTGGTCACGAGTCCATGATTCGTTCCGATGACAAACAGCAACAACCCGTCCTAACGCGAACACTAGACTCGGAGCAACCAGTCCTTGGTCTACGCATACTGGGTGTCGACAACGAAAAGTCGTTCGACATGGGGATCGTTGGCATTTGAGCAACTTGGGTATCAACGTCATCGTCGAGGGGTGCATTGCCAAGTGATTTGTGGATGGGATGCTCAGGGGTTCAAATTGAGGCACTTCTGCGATTGGCTGTGTCCCTTATGTGGCGTTGTTCGCCCCTGGACACTTGACGTTCATCATCGTATCATCCCGGAGCACTCGAAAAGCCACCATTCGATGCGGAACACCTTCTAGATCAGTGGCCAGTGTTAATAATAGAAGCATGTATTAGCTAAGTTATAGAAGTGGGCGCAAAGAAGCAGCGACGTGGAACTCCGGAGCCCGGGATCGCACAGATGATGGGATCCCGAGCGAGTGATGGGAATGCGCATTAGTGATCTATCGCATGTATTACAACGTGTTGCATATTGCAGGATGATTGGGGTTACATATTCCCATGTCTCTATCTAAGAAGCGTTCGATATAGGGGACAGAATGTGTCGGTGGGAATGCAAGCTGCGAGGTGAGGAGAACACGTCCCTTCCAGCCGAGGCACATATTAATCCACATCCATCTAAGAAGACGCAATCCAAAAAGACTAACTAGCACGTCACTGCACACATTTGTAGTGTCGTTTCATTTCCATATGTGGCAATTGCACGAGGTACAAAACACTCTGAGCTTGTTATTTATAATGAACTGACGTACTCATGCACACTCGCTCTTAAAGTCTAACTCTCCCTCCCTCCCCTTTGCATCACCTGCCTCAGGCCCCTCGAATCATCGGCACCATCTCACCTGTAAAACAAAGTATTTCACTTGACAACCAAATACGGCCTTCGTAGCTCGAATGATCTATCGAGGCTTGCACATCCTCGTCTTCCCTCCTTCGCAAAATGAACCCACAACCATCCACTTGTCTCCATCCTTCCCTCTCCATCCTCCATTCAGCGTACTCTGGGAGTGATGCCGATCCTCTGGTTTGTCTATTTCTCCGGTCCGGCAGTCCGCGATGTGAAAATCTGAAAGAAAGCGCGCGGTGCCTTTTACCGAATTCACCTTTTTTTTCGCGTTACAGCACACTTCGGGACTGGGGGAGGAGGCCTGGACCTGACCGACACTACGGCCGACGACTCCTCCTGACCCACACCTTCCTCATGGAATCAAATCACACCACCAAAAAAGACCAACACACGCAGAAAAAGAGAAAACATCGAAACTACATAAAGCTCCACCGGCACGACGATCCACGTCCTCTGCGTTCCTCTCTCCCCCTCCATCCGATCCCCCCAAACGCGTCCTTTCTTACACGCTCTGTCACGACTCGATCTACGACATGTTATCAGTGGGCTCTTTGATATGGATATCGGTCAAACCCCTACTCAAAATGTATGTAAATCCTTCCCAAGGCCTGTCATTTAAGCTTACTCACGCAAAAAAGCGCGCGCACACCCTAGGGCCCTCACCACCGTATTCGGCATCCTCCTCACTAAAAACGATCTCTTCGGAACGGTAGCCGCTAGAGGAACTGGCCAGGTCATCTTGGTACGTCGATCGACCTCAAGCGACGATCCGAGCTCGTTGCACTGACGCGACGACAAACAATCAAATTACACGTTCGTTTCATTCTGTTTCTCATTTTGAAGAACATCACCCTACCGGCACTCCTGTTCAGCAAAGTCGTGCCCTCTTTTACGTCCGACAACATTCGCGCTCTCGGTACGTATCTCTTCGAAACCTTATCCTTGTTTTTTAATTTTCCTAACTTGTCCGTCCATCGGTATAGGCCCGCTCATCCTCATCGGATCATTATACCAGCTCTTTGGTTTCCTCTTCGCGTTTCTGGTCAGGCAGTTCTTCTGGGTACCTCATCGCTTTCGGTATGGAATCCTCGCGGCAGGCACTTGGGGCAACTGGGGGGACATCCGTGAGTCTCGCCCTTCCTCTTCCCTTGCACCGAGGTGCTCATGTTCCATTATGGAATAGCAACCGCCGTTATCATGAGCATCACCTCAGCTGCACCCTTCAACGGCCAAAAGGATAGCGATTTGGCAGTGGCTTACGTGTCGATATTTATTCTCGTGTTTTATGTGAGCCCGGCTCCCCCCGTCTATGGGCTTCGTCGACTGATCATTGCATTTTAAGATAACCTTATTCCCACTCGGCGGACACCTCCTTATCGGGAAAGACTTTCAGGGTCCTGACTTCACCGATGACGAAGTGAGGGAGTCATTCCCAGTCAAGGTTCGAAAAACAGGACATCAGCTTGCCCAGCTCCCCGTTTCCTTCATCTCGCTTGTTCGAGGGCAACGATCCTCGCCACCACCTCCAACCACTGACGTGGAGAAGCAACTTGAAGCCGTCGACGAGAAACTCGCCATCGAAGCGTCAAAGCTCGCGAATACCCGAGAGTCTGTCGTCATCGCTGACACGGACACGCCGGTTTTCTCAGCCTCTCCAACGGTGATCAGCGAACCGACCTCACCACCCTCAGGAGTCAGGCTCACAAGAACAGTCACATTCCACCCGGAAGCTGAGGACGTCGCCGCTGACTTGGAACGTACTCCGTACGCCGCGACAGTCGTATCAGCCCCTACCGCTGTACCCGACGACGCTCCAACCGACACATCCCCTGACAAAGTCCCCTTGTCGGAATCAGGCCTCGGTCAACCAAAACCAACCCGCTTCCAACGCGTCCTCTCCTTCCTCAAAACACTCAACACTCCACCAACAATATCCATATTCATCGCGTTCCCCGTCGCCCTCATCCCTACGCTCAAAGCTCTCTTCGTGCAAAGCAACGATTCGCCGACGCTACACTCCATATCGCACAGCGCACCTGATGGCCTGCCCCCACTCGCGTTTATCCTTGATACCGCGTCGTTCATCGGTGCTGCGTCTGTGCCGCTGGGTTTAATATGCCTAGGGAGCGCCCTGGCGAGGTTGAACGTCCCCAAGCCGTGGACGAGGCTGCCCTTGGGCGCGATTGGATGGTTCACCGTCGCCAAGTTGTTCTTGATGCCTATTATGGGTGTGGCGATGTGCGCTTTCTTCACGAGCACGGTGAGGATCATCAATCCGGAGGATAAAGTGTTGAGGTTTGTGTGCATGTGAGTTTCGAGCTTCTTTTTTCTTTCCTGTTCTGGGCGGCAAACTGACCCCCCACTGCCCATAGATTCTTCTCGTCTGTGCCAACCGCAACGTCTCAAGTGTTCCTCACGCAACTATACTCTCCGGACGGGAACGCCGAACATCTGTCGGCTTTCCTCGTACCGCAATACGCACTTATGTTCCTGAGCATGACAACGCTCAATGCCTACGCTTTGCACCTACTCTACCCGTAACGGAAGTAAAGATTTATGGTTTTCTTTCCCTTTATTTCCGCCTTCTAGATGACTTCTCCTTCTTGGCCGATTTTGCTTATTCTACTTTTCACGAACCTTCCTAAACTACTCGACGCATCCTAGAATTCGACGAGTCCTGCTCTCGTCCTTATCCATGTATTATTCCTCTGGCCACTACCCTTTTTTACACTGTATAAATATATCGACTTGCGCTTGTTAACGGGGTGAGATGCTGTTACAAGTCACAAGAGCCTGGGATATGACGCGTCTAGTTTGGTTTCCAAGGCTCTCGAATAAGGTTAAGCGCGGTTACCGTGTCGACCTAATTATAGATTGGGTTCGTGTGTGAGCGTGGAAGGCGAATGCTGCCTTGGCGTGATGGGCAAACCACGGTAGGGACAAACTGGATGCTCTGGTCGACTGGCACTCGGGTTTCTTGGGCCTCGCCCCGTCACTCTACCATATCAAATAAGAGCAATGAGGTATTTCTGTTTTCTTGAAGGCAGCACTGACCTCGACGAACTCGCCTTCTGACAGTCCCTCTCGCAATGCTTGCGCCGTCGATAAAGTCCCCGTTAAAGATTCTCACCGGCCAATAAATATTTTTAGCTCCCACTGAGTAGATAATTTCTGTCCCGGGGGTTGTTCCCTCCGAGATTGCGTGCTTCGAGTTCTCGGTGTTATGAAAAAAAGCTCGGAAATGTAGCTTCTTTCCCGCCTAAACTGCTCATGGCATAGCTCTGTCACGGCGATCAAAGGACGTTTGTGCGAGCCAACCTGTGATGTCCAACGCTACAAGATCACCGGTACCGTGAGTTCCGACGCGACTTGCACGTCCCCGTCGAGGTAGACGAAATGGACGTCGGGGATCGATGAAGCTGAGACGAATCGCCTTGGGCTTGGGTTTATGTCCCCAATGAAGATTTCGCTGGCCATCTCATTCTCATAGCTCCCACTAAGTTAGTAGGAATTCCTGTCACAAGGGTCGTCCCCTCCGAGATCGGGTGCTTCGAGGTTCTCGGCGTTGGAAAAGCTTAGACATTTAGCTTCTTTCCCGCCGAAGGTGGCCATCCCGCACACGCCATGGTTCCGTGACGGCGATCAAAGGACATTTGTAGGAGCCAACCTGGGGATGTCTGACGCTGCAGAATCGCCAGTACCGTGAGTCCCGACGCGACTTGGCCCTCGCCCTTCAGATTCCGTTCAGGTGGACGAATTGGACGCTGGAAATCCACGAAGCTGAGATGAATCGCCCCTGGGCTTGGTTTACCCATCCGGATTTTGCCCTTTGCGGGGAGATGGACATTGGACTCGAAGTTGATAAATTCTCTCCGGCGGACTTGCCTGGTTCAACATTAGGGAAGCACCCCGGATCGCCAAGCAAAAAGGCGTTGCAGCCATAGCCCAAGGTGATGCCTGGGAACGCAGGTAAGACAATCATCGCTGTGGAAGTGGTTTTGCCGTTTATGGGTTATGGCACTTGAATTCGTTATACGTCGGTGGAGGTCAGGGTACATGGCCACATCGAGAGACGTCGATCTTGGGACCGTTTTCCTGGCGGCCAAGATCGAAAGCAGTAAAGCGCCAATTTAGCCCCAAGAGAACTCGGCTGTCTGCTCTCCTCGCGTTTCACTTGGCTTTTGTTGTCTAATACGGGCGACGGCACCGAATGTCCGGTAACGAATCGGGCGACAATACGTGGAACGTCAGCCGCCGGCAAGCCGGTCTGGAATCCATTCACGTGAGGATGTTCGGGTATCTTCCTGAATGGTCTTTTTACCACCGAAATCTGGAGTTTTTGCGATGATTTTGAAATCTGGGCCCGAGGGGAGAGTGGTTTACCAGCGCAATACACACAGCTGGCTCGTGGCTGCCATCCTCGGGTGAGGCTTTGGAGAGTTGCTCGGAGGGGTGAGCTAAGAGTGTATTACGACTTCTAGCGGCATAAATAGATCCCTATTGAATTCGGATGTTGGTGTCGGGGTCTGGATGGCCGAGCTAAGCGTGGGCCTGGGTGGATGCACACCGTGGTTGGCTCCCGATGAGACGGTTATTACTGTCACAAAAGGAGTTCGCTAGTTCGTAAGCATACCTCTTCTCTATTTGTACACCTCTCACCTAAGCTACCACAGTACCATATGGTTTTTGAACGTCTCATGTACGGCCGTGCAACCCGCGTGTCGCGACGAGACAGCCCGGTATTCCCCTTGCCTCGGCACGGTCACGTGAGGTGAGAGAAGCGAACGCGTCTCCGACCCTGAGTGCAGTAAGGAGAGGAGGTACGTCTCATCACGTCCTGAGGAACGTCCACGTACATAACCCCGACCCGGGGGAGTTTGACGTACAAAGCGAAAAAAGTAGGGCGACGAGGAAGTCATTATTGGTGCGCCTCGTGGTCACCACTACAAATAATACGGTTCGTATTTTTTTTTAGTCGATGGTCCGGTAATCCGTGCTTAAAGGCTTAACCTGAGAGACAGGCACGAGCAACACAAGACTCGCAGGGATACGGCATCATCGCCTGTACGTACAAACGTTTGAAAAAAAAAAAGCGAAACGGGAGAAAACGGTAATGTAGTTCAGTGCGAGAACGTAGAGGGTCTTGGGGGTGGAGGTAAAAGCTGGACCCTCGTAGTGGTGCGTGCGGTGAGGCTTGAGGTTATTTGTAGAGAAAGGCAGAGGCAGTGGCGTTTTGCGCTTTTTCGCTGGATTGATCTGCAATCATGACGGGCCCACGTTGGGCTATTCGTCCTCTAGTAAGGGTTTTTATTATTGGGGGGTCTATATTTATGGCCATTGGAAATTCGAAGTGTAATTCGATCGAAGGAGAATCCGGGCCCGAGCTAGCATCACTGTACCTGTCGACCATCAATGCGCTCGAACAATTGAAAAAAAAGGAAAGTCACCGGAGGGGGGTGTGCCACCAACTGCCTTTTTCGACGTATTGAGACGAGAGGGCGATGGCGACTTGGCTTCCCAGATGCGCGTGCGATCGTTTGTGCCCCCGTTCGCGCGAGCCTTGCCAAGGATGCTGGCGATGTAATTTGTATTATGATGTGAGACGGCTCTGCCCTCGGTTCGAGGTGCTCGGTGGTTGGGGCTGAGGAGGGGCGGACAACTTCAGCATCACATCGCATCTCGGCTTCGATCATAGGCGGCGGGACTCGCCCGGACGCGTCCGAAAGACTGCGTGTCAAGGTAACCGAACAAAAAGAAGCGGGACGAAGGCTGATTAGTCGGGGGTTCGTCTTCGTCACAGACTTGTTGCATTCGAAGCCGCGTGCGTGCCACGGCAGAAGACGTTCCGGAGGGCATCACTCCGGAAGGGAAGGGTTGGTGATTTATGCCACATTTGGGGGTCTGACGGGTTGGAGCGCGGTCGCCGCACCGAGGCTCAGATTAGTGAGGAGCTAGCTGGCTGGGCGGAGGCGAGATTACTCGTTCTTCGCGCGTTGTCTCTCTTTTTTTTTTCTTGGAGATGAAGGTACGCTCGCTAGTAGCAATTGGACACACACACAAACACAGCTGCTTGTGATCACGTTTGGATGATAAGTGAACAAGGGAGGGACGATTGTGTCAGATTCGGGCCGAATGTACAACTAGAGTGACTAGAGTGGATTAACGTGGTCTCTTCTCTCCCAATTTGGCGGACCAAGGCGGGAATAGTGCGAAAAAGGCAAGCGCCACCATTTCTACCCAAATAAGGAAGGTATCGGATTTCCGAATGGTTAAAAGCTCTCCATTGGTGGATGCAAAAAGACGAAGAAGAAGTATGGAGAGAGACGGCAGAGATGGATTTGTGGGTCCCTTGTGGCAAAGTCACCGTTGATGGGAGGGGAGCAAAAGTCGCGTGGGGGTTTCAGGGTAGAGCAAGAATTAAGACCGCTCTTCCCTTTCGATGCTCAGGGTCCCTCAAACAATTGCTAAAATGTCCGCTTTTTCGTTTCTGGGGTGCTGACATTTTCTCTTATTTACATTTACCCACTTTTACCACACTTGGGTTTTTTGTTTTGCATTCCAAGTCAGCGGAATAGTTGGTTATGTGGTTTGGTTGGGGGAGGCGACAGGAGACTGTTAGGATGAGTCGCGTAAAATGAGATAAATGTACGATATTTCATTGAATGCCAGGGAGGGAATAACTTCCTGATTTGGGGCTGGGCTGGATCTGAGGGAGGTGTGTCCTGACTTGGAAGTTGCACCCAACGGCGCACGCTAAAGGAGCGAGAAGCCGCACAGGAAACAGCAGCAGCAAGCCATTTCCCGCCCTTCCTCCCCACTCAAACAATATAAAGACCCAAATCTCTCCGTACCTTCCACTTTCTTTCCTCCTCCGCAAGCCTCTCTCCCACTCTCTCTCTCTTATTCTTGCTACTTTGTTCTCGCTATCACCAAAATCCTTGGTAAGTCGTCCACCAGAGACCTTCCACTGCCTGCCACCATATTCCACTCTAGACCACACACTTTTGCTGACAACCCACACTCTTGCGTTATGTGGTGCCATGTGCTTTACTTGTACGACATTTTCTCGACCTCTGGATGTGGCGGGTCTGCCGTACGTGTGTTAAAAATCCGACTGGGAAACACGCTTGCCTCTCGGAAATTCCAATCGGGACCACCTTCTCTCGCTCGCATCGACTCGTTTCGTTCGACGACCTTCAACTCAACCCCAATCGTCCCCTGTACAACTCTCCATCTGTACCAACACCCTCTGCTGTTGTTATACTCTCTCCTCTCTCAGCCCGACTATCTTGTACCAGTTCCTCTCTAGACATCAAAACCGTCGGCTGATTCTCTCGCATCCCCTGTAAGCGCCTCACGACTCCCATTTCGCTCTCTCGAGACTGCCTTACTCATCGAACCCCGTATCGCACACAGGCTACTCTGTGTCCACTAGCGGCATTCCCATCTCTAACCTAACTAACTATTCGGCTCGTCCCCACCGCTCTGTGCATTACTCAACTAAACCCGACAAAAAAAAAAAGACCAAAAACGTCCTTCGACACCACTTCGGCTTTTCCTCTCCTACTATTCACTACTATCTATATAACCTAAAAAATATCAACACCGACAACACCCATAACTCCCTCGAATTCTCCGAAAATGGCCACCGCAGAACAGCACGCGCAGAATGGCTCATCCACGCCGATCGCAGTCAACTCGGCCGCCTCTAATCCTCAGTCCAACAAGGACGACACCACCGGCTCCATGCATCGCAACGACAGCCCACCGGCTTTCTTGGACTTGGCCGACTCGGTACGTATCTTTACGTTCTCTTACTTGAACTTTCTCCCCCCGTCGTCCTGTTTCGATGCGGTTCCGCTGACCTTGAGCCATGCTCTGTTCTTGCTTCCTTCGTTACGTTCAAACGGGGGGCACCGATTTTTTGGGCTCACTCACTCACTCACCCTGCCCCATCATTCCTCCTCCACGCGACGTTCGCCACCCCACAAATAACTACGTGAAACTTCGATCGATCAAACTTGGGTTTTTCGCCGGTCGCTTTACACTCCTCCTCTGCGTCGTCGGCAACAGGCCGCGCGCATGCAGTCTGGATTGCCGGACATCAACGCTGTGAGTAATCTATTCGCTCAGCCCGATCGGGAGAAAGTAAAAGGAACGTCAGGCACTGACTAGCATCTGTCTCTTTTGCTCTGTTCCTATTCCGTGTGTTGCCGTTCGCTGCTTCTCGCTCTGTTCCTCGATTTTTCCTTCCCGCTTCCCCCTGCTCCGCAAATCCGCTCCTTTCTTTCCCATCTCATCCATTATTCTTGTTCGCCGACTTCGCCCCATCATTACCTCGCTCCCCTATTCGTTCCCTTGAACAAAAACTCAACCCCTGCGCATGATCAACACCGCCTCAAATCCACCCTTTATGCGGATCTGTGGAACGTATTATTCATTATCGCTCGCCATTATCGTGGACCTTCTTCTTCATCACAATCTTTTAGCAACGCATCGAGCAAAAAAGGGCTGAACATGAACGGCTTCGTTCCCATCACCGACGGATGTTCGAGGAGCAGATGCGCGCTTTGGAGGCTCAGCAGCTCGCCGAAGAGCGCGCGCTTTTATCAGGCGATGCCCTTTCCGCCGCCATCAACAATGCCAACGCTTCAGTGGCAGCCAGTCTCAGTGCAGCTGGATATGCTACCCCCGGAAACGGGTACAATGGATCGAACGGACTCGTCGCTGGACTCGGCTTCCCGAACGGAGTCGCCCTCTCCGCACCTACCACGCCTCCCTCAGGAGCTGGAGGTGTCGGCGGAAATGGGATGTCGTTATCCCCTGTCGCAGGTGATCAAGTCTCAAACTTCAATGGGACAACCGGTGCTGTCAGTGGCTTGGGTCTCGGCAGCGCTAACCCAAGCGGCTTGGCAAATTTAGACGGGACCTCATCTCCATACGGCGCTCCTGGCGTAATCGGCTCGTCCAATGCTGCTAAACGCAAGTCCGTTAACATCACGGCGTCACCAGCCTCTGCCAACCCGGTCGGAGGATTGTCTGCATACGGAGGAGCCAACACGACTGGCCCAAGCAGTATCACCGCGTTCTCCAACTCGCCTCTCACCCAGCTTGGAGGTGGTGTCTTTGGAGGTGGAAACGCTGCTGGTGCGAAGAGCATGCCCGCCTCTCGACGTGGATCCAGCGGAAGTGGCAATGGCGTTACTCCTGGACTCGGTGGAGGCGACGACCTCGTTGCTGGTTTGGCGCAGTTGGGGATTGGTCCCGGAGCTAGCTCGCTTTTGAACGCGAATCCCTCGGGCCTTGGATCCGCCGGCATGGGAGGAGAGAACTTGACGAGGGCCGGTACGATGCCTGGCGCTGTCGGCTCCAACTCCGCCTTCGGCTCTGGAGATGCCTATTTATGGGACGAAGGCCTCGATCGAGAAATGCAAAGTGCGTGATAAATAATCGGTTGCGTTTGATGAACGAAGCTGACAGGAAAACCCTCTCGATAGATTCTCTCCGTCAATTGCCCCCCGGCACGGCCTCGGCTATCGACGACACCCGCACACACCAGTTCCCCCCGGGTATGCGCCAGAACAACCCCCTTTCGTCCGATCCTTTCGCTACTCGCAAGTCTTCCGTTGCTTCAGTCGCTCTCGACCTCGCCGCTCCTCATCACTCTTCCAACTCGCCACGAGGAGCTTCTTACCTCCTTAATCTCCACCACAACCAACAGCTCGGCCACGGTGCGGACTGGCCCTTGTTCACTGGCTCCAAGAACAACCTGGGTGCCATTGGATCTGGAGGTGCGATGACTGCTGGTAACGGTACTCCCGTCATGGCTGGAACCCCAGTACTCGGCCCTACCCACCTTTTAGGCGATGGCAGCCCCAACGGAGTTGGACGCATCGGAACTCCTAACGGTGTTTCGAATACCGCGGCCAATCGACTTTCCGTTCACAGCGCCACTGGAACTCCGCATATGAACACCGGCGTCGGTCTTACCACCACTTTCACTCCCGTTGAAGGACGCGGCGGATCTCCTGCTACCGCCACCAACCCAGCATTAAGCCTCTCAGCCGTCGACCCAGCCAACTACATGAACATGGGTGGTGCGAGGAGCGTCCCCTCCACCCCTCTTTCCACTCTCCCGCCCTCGCAAGCTGCTTTGCTTGGTGCCGCGGTTGGAGGTGCGGTTGGCATGATGAAGAGCGCGGTGGATGTTCCTTCACCTTATCCCGAGTTCAGCGCTGGATATTCCACGCCTGGTGCTCCATCGGTTACCACTGGCACGACTGTTACTCAGCGGACCGCAGGTTCTGCTCTCGCCACGCCTGCTAGCGCTTACGATCCCATTGCGTTCGGATCGATCGCTGGCAACAGTGAGGATGGTCATCAATACCAAGGTGGCGGCTATCCCGGCGAGTACGACCAAGGTTACATGGGCTATCCTCAAGGCGGCGTTTACAATGGTCTTCCCGTTGGCGCTCAAGGCGAGTTCGTTGGTCGTGGTCGCGGTGGATTGGACGCTGGTTCCCTCAACGGTAGCCGTCCCGGAACTGCTTCGGCTGGAATGTTGGGAGGAGCTCGTATGGGAGGCGGAGGCGCAAGAATTGCAAGCGTCAGCGGCATGTCCAGCGCCAGTGGAGACGCAGCTCACCCCAAGATGGGCGGACTGCACGGTCCCAAGCATAAGCGAAGCGATTTGGACCGCGAGTACAATCGTTTCAATGGCACTCAGCTCGAGGACTTGCAACACGACATTGCAACCATGTGCAAGGATCAACACGGCTGCCGCTATCTCCAGAAGAAGCTCGAGGAAGGCGTTCCAGAGCATCGCGACATGATCTTCCGAGAGACTTACCCTCATTTCGCCGAGCTCATGACCGGTAATGCATTTTCTATAAAACCTATGGTTCTTGTCCGTGCTGACTATTGGCTCCGTAGATCCCTTCGGAAACTACCTCTGCCAGAAGCTGCTCGAATACTCGACCGATGAACAGAGGGATCAAATCTGCCGATCTGTCGGAAAGGACCTTGTCAACATCTCCCTGAACATGCACGGCACGCGAGCTGTCCAGAAGATGATCGATTTCTTGTCGACCTCTCGTCAGGTGAGTCTCTAGGCTTCAAAATACATTCCTTCCCCCATTCTTCCTGGCCATTCTTCGCCGGCTCGCGTCTGGTTCCCCATTTGATATGGGATTGACAAAAGCTCTTTTTTATATCTTCCTTGTTTCCGCAAATGCGTTTACGCTGCGCGTCGCCAAACGCAACCTTCCTTCGGGACCTTTACCTTCCTTTCGGGACCGCCATTTTTTGGCATCTTCCCTCATTGTACCCGACGGTGGGCACGGCTCGGAACCTTTGTAGACTGACAAGCGCTTCGAAATGCAGATTCACTCGATCATTGTCTCCCTTGGGATGCATGTAGTGACCCTGATCAAAGACTTGAACGGGAATCACGTTGTCCAGAAGTGTTTGAACAAGCTCTCTCCTGAGGATAACCAGGTCCGTGGGATCATTAGCGAAGCCCGCTTCCCTAACTGATCAAGCCCTTTTAACCGCAGTTCATTTATAATGCCGTGGCAACTCACTGCGTGGAAGTCGCAACCCACCGCCATGGTTGCTGCGTCCTTCAGCGATGTGTGGACCATGCGTCAGATGCACAACGGATTCAGCTCGTGACCGAAATTACATACCACGCCCTCACTTTGGTTCAGGATCCCTATGGCAACTATGTAAGTCGACCGGTCCGAGGTGCCGATGGCGTCATGCGCTAACGATTAGCCTCTATAGGTCGTGCAATACATTCTCGACTTGAACGACAACCGATTCAGCGATGCCGTCATCCGTCAATTCCTCGGCAACGTTTGCGCCCTCTCGGTTCAGAAGTTCAGCTCCAACGTCATTGAGAAGGTAGCTTATTCACCAAATCATCTGCATCGGGTGATGGCATGCTGACGCGAATTTGGGTGTCTAGTGCATTCGGGTCGCCGAACACAACACTCGTAAGATGCTGATTGAGGAGTTGCTTAACCGCACACGACTTGAGAAGCTGTTGCGTGATTCTTTCGGCAACTACTGTGTTCAGACTGCCCTCGACTATGCTGAGCCCAACCAACGTGCAGTCGTAAGTCACAGTCGTCGTCAGGCCTGTTGCACGACTGACATTGGACTTTTTAGTTGGTCGAGTACATCCGTCCGATCCTGCCTCTCATTCGCAACACCCCCTACGGCAAGCGTATCCAAAGCAAGCTCCAGCGCGAGCAAGTTGAAGCGTCCCATGTTCAGCACTACGGTGTTCCCAACTACCATGCGAACCAAGCTGCTCTTCTGGCTCTTACCGCCAATGGTCTGAATGGAGTCAACCAAGGCCGTCACCTTCACCAGCAGTCGTTGCACCACGCTAGCCAGCTCGTCGACCCGTACGCCAACCAGGGCTCGCTGTATTCTCATGGCCTTCCGGCAGGGTTGCATGGTCAAACTCATATGCACGGTGTTCCTCCTCAGACGCTCGATGCTGTCTACGGATCTCATCAGGCCCTCCAAAGGACTGGTGGTGGAGCTTCGTTGATCAACAACGCTGCAGCATTCGGTGGAATCCAGGCGTACTCGACTCCCGTCGGCGGCAACTTCAACGTCAGTTTGCCCCTCGGCAATGGCATCCAGGATCACTACGGTCGCTCCAACTACGGCTACGGCGCTTGAGAAGCTTTGAATCTGTTCCCCACTCAACTTGGACTCGATTTTCTTTGCTATCGTTCCATTCCTCATCAGCATATCTCTATTCTAAAAAGCAAAAAGCAAAAACTCCCCACATGTGCTTCTCCAACATCTTGCACTTGACTGCGTTTGTTCGTCGCAGTTTTTCTGTCTGTAGCTTGTGTCATCTTGTTTGCATTTCCTTCTTCTCCTTTTCTATTTTGACTGGACTTCCGAGCTCGTCGTTGCTTTGTTGTTCTAAGGATCCTCTTTTTACCTTGCTTGCCTTTTAACACCCATTTTTCGTCTGTGCACTCTATATCCTAGTTCGCGTACTGTAACCGTTCTGCCTTCGTTTCGGGTTTGGTCTTCTTCTTTTTCTCTCTCTCGCGGTGTCTATATACTGGCTAAAGCGACGCTTGTTGTATATGAAAAACAGAGACTTTTCGCTGCTTCCCTTTCGTCGGCGTTTGGTGTGCGCAGACCGCGTGTGACGATGAGCAAAGTGAGACAAGCGACTGCGGGCCCAGCTTTTTTTCTCCCTGCTGTGCTGCGATCCCTGGACCTGTCCCTTTTGCAACGACGACGCAGCTCGGACCCGTAAGCCCATGACTCTAGTCTTATAACACCCACACCCACCACACATTCGCCGCTGCGTGATTCAATGTCCCCCTCAATGGACTCGGCGTCGGCGCAGCTGCAACCAACATTCGCTCCTATCGGTGGTTTCCCCTCTTCCTTCGACATCGCCCCAACAATCACTTTTATCGCTCTTTACGGATGCCTCGTCCCTCTCTGCGTCTTCAGAATGTCTTCACCCAAGTCCCGGAATGTCGTTCAACTCCCCATCGTCGCCGCAATTATCGAAAGGATGCTCAACCTCACGGTTCGGTTGATGCAAGCAACCGGAAAGTGGCCATGGACCTCTGCAACTCTATTAGAGTATCAGCAAATTACTCTAGAATGGGGTTGGATTGCACTCGGTCATGCGATGGTGGCGTTTTGGCGGAGCGTGGCGGTGAACGCTACGAGGCCGGACGCCGAAAAGGGTGATTTAGGGGATCAGAAGAAACTAAGGAAACGCATTAAAAAGGTGACCTATGCGTTTGATGGATCCTACTGGGTGGCGCAGCTGCTAGGAGTAGGAGCAGCCATCTGTTGGAGAATTTCCTTGCACGACGGATTGAGTCAGGGTTTGAAGGCACAGGTGGACGGATTACGGTATGTCGGACTCCTTTTTTTTACCATGAGATGTGAAGCAAACTAATTTTGCCTGTGCTAGCTATTCCGCTATATGTCTGGCTATGGTTCTGATTCTTGCGTCAGCTGGAGGTGCACTGTGGACGCGGAATCGCATGCAAGGTGCCGACCAACGAGCATGTTCTTATCTCATCTACCTTTACCTATCTCTCGTACGTCACATTTCGGCATTTCTTTCGTCTTCGCCCGGATATTGACAACTTCCTCAGCTCGTGGTGCCGATTTATCGCCTAACCCAATATCCGTCATTCTCCTTTTCAAATGGATCTAAGGCGCTCTTCTACGTGTTTCACCTTACACCCGAGTTGCTCGTCTCTGCGACCCTCGTTGCCCTCAACACGCGTCAGGTATTCCAAACCGGAACTTGGGGAGATTATTATTTCTCGTGGCGAAAGGGCTGGGCGAATCCGTCAACTGGTTTGCGCAAACGCACGCGTCGATTGAGACTGGTTACCGAGGAGCGCAAATCTTGGCGCTGGAGTAGCAACCGCTCCAGCACCACGATGGAAGACGAAGATCGTGCTGAAGAAAACGATGATGCAGAAATCCTCATTCCAAAGGATTTGGAGGGCAGACCAACTCTGGAGGAAGTCCGTCAAGTCAAGCATCTACCAACCGCGACTTTGCGTTCCCCTCACTTTTCCACTTTCTCTCGCCACGATCGCTCCGATGGAGCTCAGCCCCTGAGCCCACCCCCACCTATGCGGGAACGGACATGGCGCCGACTGGATCGTCCTTCGAGCTTTGTTATGCCGCCGCAATCCAGCAGGGCACCCTCTCCGCCATCGGCTGCTCTGGTCAGAGATGACCATGGACACGGATCCTTCTGCTATAATGGATCATTGCTGCCATGAGTGGCGTCAAACATTGCTATGCTGATTTGGATATTTTCCCTATATCGAAAAGTACCCCCCACCCCTTTTTCGTTTTTTTGTACAACCGTTCTAATCTTGTATTTGTCTATATTTCGGTTCGTTCGTTAGATATTTTAGATTGTACATGTATTTTGTCGTAGTGGAATGTAAAGCAGTCATCTGAGTCATTCTTCGTGATGGAGCGAAATGAAAGGTGAAGGAACTCTAAATTAGAACGGAGTTTGGATTCGCGGCGCCTAGGGTGCCCTTGTCAACCACAGTACCATCCTTTGACCGCCTCAAACTACTCCTGCCAAACCAATCCACTATAATTTCATCAGAGGTCAATTGGGAAACGGCTAGCGATCATGGCTCCCAAAAGCTATCTTATCCAGGGCTATCTTGACAAGGTTCGTGGGCGGTATCCGTCGTATTCATTCGCCACGCATTAATACTCGATGGTTCTATAGATGTTGTCTCCAGATCAGGACTTTAGGTGCGGTTGCGCCTTGCTTTGCGGTGGACGGAATCACTGAAATGCGTGCGGGGTATCAAGATTCATGGCTTTGAACGACATGATGACTGAAGTCGGCAACGACCGACACATCTTCCAAAACGATGAAGCCACAGAGGTTAAAGTACTCAAGCAAGTGCTTGCTCTCATAGAGGACAAGATATCCGAGGTCAAGAATCAGGCCGTCAAGTGGTGCGCGGTTGCCTGATCAGTCCATATTACAATGGTTACATTCTGACCCCGCCCCCCGTCAATTCAGCTTGGGCCAGCTCATCAAGATCATCCAAGTCAAACATCTCCCACTTGTTGTTGACAAACTGGTCGAGTTTTCAGTTGGAAAGGAAGAAGAGCTCCGTGACATCGCTGGCCTTGGTACGAGCTGCTCTACACATTGCTTCGTGCGCCTCACGCGACCAACCTCGTAACTTAGCTCTCAAGACTGTTGTCACTGAGATTCCCAGCGAGGGAACTCTGGCAGAGACCGCGTGTAATAAACTCGTCCCTCAGCTTCTCAAGCAGCTGCAAAACGTGCGTACCTCTCCTCTTTCATCTACGAGCCGAACGTCTGATAGCCCTCCTCAGACATCCACGCCCCCTGAGACCATAATCGAAACCCTCAACACTTTATCTGTTCTAGTCACCCGATTCCCGCAACTCACCATTCGAGCAGCCAACGACCCTGTTAGCGTCTTTGTACCACTATTGGACCACAGCCGTCCCGCTGTCCGCAAGAGGACCATCATTACACTTGGTGGGGGATATGCCGTCACACTCGAAAGGAGTGAGCTGATGTATTATTTCCCGCAGCTCAATTCCTTCCTCTTGTACCTTCGGACCGATTCAACGCCTTGATCAAAACGAATGTCCTCCCTTCACTGGCCTCTTCAATCAAAGTCGAGCGACAGCAGATTATTGTCCAGCTTATTGGAGGAATGGCTCGCTATTCGTCCCAGAGTCTTGCACCGGCCCTTCCGGATGTAGTACCTGGAATCCTGACGGCAGTGAAGAGGGACGATAGTGACCTACGCGAGGGATGCTTACAGACCTTGGAGACGCTTGTGATGCGATGCCCTTCAGAGATCGCCCCTTATTTACCCCAGATGATGGCCACCGCAAGTGATTTGGTCAAATATGATCCGGTATGCTTCCATCACGAATCATCTAAAACGCCACCTGACTTACCGATCTTGATAGAATTACACCGTCGATGACGACGATGAAGACGAGCAGATGGACGAGGACGAAGAGGAAGATGATGATGATGACGAAATTGCCGAAGAGTGCGTTTCCATTCCAGGCAGCTGGGCACCCAGATATCTAACCCCATCACCTATGCAGTTACTCTGACGATGAGGATACGTCTTATAAAGTTCGGCGGTCGTCGACCAAGCTGTTGGCGGCAATAATCGGCACACGACCAGAACTCCTCTCGAGTCTCTTGAGTAAAGTCTCTCCTGTCCTCATCTCAAGATTTGGGGACCGAGAAGAGAGCGTCAGGCTGGAAGTGTGGGCCGCTTTCTCCTCGTTGGTAAAGCAGACCGGGGTCTACGGCGGATCAGCAGCTCAGATGGAAGTCGAGAATTCCCCTTACGCGACACTCAAATCCCAAGTGCCTTCGGTTGCCAAGGTTTTGCTGAAGCAACTCAAACCCAAGTCCTCAACAGCCGTGTTGCAAAGCGGCTTCTCGGTTTTGCAGACTTTGCTGCAAGTCGTTCCGGGCTCCCTTGCCGCTTATTCCGACTCCGTGTTCTCCATCTCTGCTGCCGTTCTCTCATCTTCATCAAATACATCCACCGCCGCTTTACACGTTGCAGTCCTGTCGCTTCTTGTTTCGTTTTTCTCGACACACCCTGTCTCCTCTTACCAGTCGTCGCTACCCAAGATCACCCCACAACTTCAACAAGCTGCGTCTCAAAGGCACCCTCGAATCACGACCGAAGCCCTTCGTGCCTTCTCCGCCCTGCTCGCGGCCTCCAAGCCCGTCACCACCGACGAATGGGCTGGACCCTTGTACAGCGAAGTCGTAACCCGGTTAAAGAACAACGAGACCGACGTCGAAGTCCGCCAAAGAGCAGAGGACGTCGTGGCAGATCTTTGGATCTATGCTCCAAGCGTCATCAAGACCAAGGGTGGTGCTGAATGGGATGCGTTGATGAAAGCTGGCAGGACGGAAGGTGCTGTCCAGACCATCGGGAGGGTTGCGGACTCGGACGTCGAGATGGAAGAGTCCTGGACGTCGACATGCACTGAGTGGACTGTGGCATTATTGAAGAAACCAGGGAAGGCCGGGAAATCAAACGTCTTCAGCTGTCTAGAGTCTCTGCTGAAGAAGTGGGTGCAGCTTCGAGGCATAACTACGACTACGCTGACTACCCATTCTGACCCTCACTCTCAGGTATCCAAACGGTGTTCCCAGCAATATTCCCAATGAACTTGTCCCTCAGCTCCAATCCTTCTTGTCCCTCAATGATTTGGCGCTCCTGACCCATGCCTTGATTACGTTGTCCATCCTTCTCACTCTCGCCCCCAAGGAAACTTTCCCGCTCGTCGAATCATCCATTCTTCCCACTACGTACCAGTTGGCCTTCTCACCTTTGGTATCTGGAGCATGTCTTGATGCTCTCACCGACTTCTTCTGCGCCTTGGTCACTGCGGACCATGAGATCGCTACCCATGTCGTGCCTGGTTTGAGATTCGCCCTGGAGAAATCTGGGGCTCCTGATGCCTCTCCCGCCAATGTTGCAAAATGTATTGCTGCCGTCGTCAAGGGCTTCCCGGATGTTGCAGCGGGAACAATTGCGGAGTTTGCCAAGTCTGTCAAGGTTTGCTGTCCCTCTGCACGAGTCCTGCTCCGACAGTCGCTGATGTTCCTCTTTACGTACATAGCCTGGCTCCAAAGCCAAGGAGTTACATCTCGTACTCAGTCTTCTTGCTCTCGGCGAGATCGGCAAAACTATGTGGGTCTTTTGTCATACACCCCAGCCTCGTCCGTATATCTTATGCTATTCCTCTTCGTCCAGCGATATGCAACAGCAGTCTACTGTATTTGACAACGCATTGACTTTCTTCTCAGCCGATACGGAAGCTGTTCGGTCTGCGGCTGCCTTCGCCGCTGGTGCGTCGCTTCGACTTTCCGCGTGGTGCTGCAGAGGGTGACTTTTTACCCCGCACAGGCAACATAACTGTCGGGAATATCCATCACTTTTTCCCTCTGCTTCTGACTGAGGTGCAAACCAAATCCGACCGTAGAATCGTTGCCGTGCAAGCTACAAAAGAGGTAAGGCCTCATCGAGAGGGCAATCCGACAGGTCGCTCAGACGCTTATCTATTTCCAAGGTTGTTGCAAACTGCCCTCGTGGAAATCTTGGAAACGTCGCTAGCTCGTTATGGGGTCCTCTATTCGAAATGGCAGACTCGTCAGAAGACACAACGCGTCAGGCAACAGCTGCTTGTTTAGGTCAGCTCACAACAGCCAACCCACCTCAGTATCTTCCAGAGCTTCAGGTGCGTGGTAGACTCGTTTTCAAGTATCGTATCTTACCCTATTCTCGTAGACCCGTCTATCAAACCCATCCCCACTTGTCAGGGCAACGGTCGTAGCCGCCATTCGTTACACCTTCGCCGACAGTAGCCAAACCTATGACAACTTGCTTGCACCGCTCGTCATTCAAGTCCTTGAGCTCGTTAAGGACAATGATCTCGTAAGCGCATTAAATTTTCTTACGTTAACATATGTTAACAAATGATCTTATTGTCGGAAGACTGTACGACGGATCTCATTAACGACGATCAATGCTGCTGCTCGGAACAAACCGCAGCTTATCCGGGATCAGACTTCGACCCTCATGCCCCTCCTCTACGCCGAAACTAAGTTCAAACCTGAACTTGTCCGAATTGTGGAGATGGGCCCGTGGAAGCACAAGGTCGATGATGGTCTCGAAGCGCGAAAGACTACGTACGAGACTCTGTACACCATCGTAGGTTTTGGCACCTCTGTGACAGCAGGCATTCGGCTAAGATTCGTTTGTTGTTCGACAGCTCGACACTTGTGTAGACAAGATCGACATCCATGAATTCATGGAATATGTCAGGCTTGGCCTCAAGGACGATGCAAACGAGATCAAGGTGCTGTGTCACATGATGCTCGTTCGCTTGGCTCAAGTCGCCCCAACCGCGGTGTCGCTCCGATTGGACGACATGGCTCCTGATCTGGCGACCGGTATGAAGAGCCACAACGTAGAGAAGAACACCGTCAAACAAGATATCGAGCGAACGGTGGAGCTGCAGAAGAGTACGCTACGGGCTATCGCTGCGCTCAGCAAAGTCAGTACTCCAGGCCAGTCTCCCGAGTTCGACAAACTCGTCGATAGCGTATCAAAGGCAGGCGCATCATGGGCCCAAGATTTCCGTGAACTTCTCTAAGTCTAGTTCGATTTTGTTTGATCGTATTTGATACCCTGCTCAATGTGAAGTTGCATGCTTGTATTCGTGGGACATGCATCCGCTGACAATCATACAGCATTGTAGTGAGATCGCGGACTGACTAGCCGTGTTGGTCACTGAGCTCCTGTTATCCTGCCATATTCACGATTAAGCCCCTGGCAGCCGGGTAAGTTGCACATTATCTCCGACGACTACCGGGTCAAGTCAGGGGGCACACCGTGTTTAAGGAATTCTTCTCTTAACTCCGGAGTGGTACTGAGTTGCTTAGGCGATTGCGGATAGACAAGGAGGCTTGATGTTTCCGGTGGGAAATCGAACGAGTGTTGCGAGCACTTTCGAACTTGTGACATCTGGCCCCAAATGGTCCATTTGATATGATAATAAGACATAAAATATGCCCGTACGAACGTGTCAGGGACAATCAAAGTTAGGAACAAAGTCGGGATCTCAGGCTACGCATTAATCAGGTACTATGTTTCCAAATTAAGCGGTAGTTGTTGACCTGTTAAGAACTATGCCAGGCTCCAGCCAACTTTGCAGAACGAAAAAGGTTAAGACGGCGACTATCCCGAGCCATAAATGAGCTATGATAGTCTATTAGTCCCCGTCTTGGTGATGGAGAGTAGCAGTAGCCGGAGAGAAGGCATATGAGTAGAGGCATAGAGGGATCCTGTTAGTCAAGATGCCGTAAATTTCAGGCGGGAGTGGGAAAGGCTGAATACTTGGGCTTCGACAAGCAACACTCTCGCGTGTCCGAGTACAATAAACCTACCACGTTATCGTGGCCCCTCCAGTCGTATTTAGTCTGGTCCCGGGAGCCTATTTGCGAGGATAAAGGCTTGTCGGTAAGTATAAGCTGTTATCCATTGCAAAATATCCTTTGATGAAAGCATCGATGGGCGAAACACCTTTAATACGCGGTGTGGCGGATCCAAATCCCTACGCTGCGTTGTAGTTACTGACAAGTCCTAGTCGGTTGTCTATTTTCAAAGATTCAGTGCCCCAATACTAGCCGGACTCTAATAGACCGCATCACGGAAGCCACTCACCTTCCAGGCTCAAGTCGAAGGTTGACCTCTCCGCCCACCTCGTCTACGAGATCGAGCTCTCCCCCCCCTCCCCTCTGCCCCTCGGGTCTGCTGTTGGGTCGCCCCACCCCTGCCCGCCCCTCCTGTACTCTGGGGATGGTCACTAGGTTGAGCTCCTCCTCCCCTCCCTCTCGTCGCCGGCTGACCTCCCCGGCCCCTTCCCATCCCTCCTGGATTCTGCAGCTGGTCACTTGGTTGAGCTCTTCCTCCCCTCCCTCTCGTCTCCACCTGGCCTCTCCCTCCCCCTCCGGCCCCTCCTCGGGTTTGAAGTTGATGATTCGGTTGACCTCTCCCTCCCCTCATCGGCTCAGGTTGACCCCCTCCCCTCTCCCCTGGATTCTGAGATCGATCCGTTCGTCCCCCGCTCTCCCTGTCTCTGCTCTCCGGTTGATCTGTCTCCGGAAACCGTCCCAGTGGCCTCGACAGCGGTAACTTTGAGGCTTCGAAGCATGGTTTCTCTGGTCGCCTGCGAATGCCAATGGGAGGCGGCGACAGGTCAAAGCTTGGGTTCCAATTTATTGCCTCGAACTGGTCCACGATGCTCCCTTGGCCGTATGGCACCCGCATGCAGCCAATGTCGTAGCTGCTTCGTGAAATGACAGCGCATGAGGTGCCACAAGGGATGTCGAGCGATTGATGAGTGCCGAATATTTTGAACCCACGAGCGGCATACTTCTCCTTCCACAACTTCTCTTTCTTACCATTAAACGTGAGTCTATTTCGGTTGACGATCCCTCTCATGGCGAATGTGAGGACCGGGTACGTAATGGTGATATTGTCTGCCGATATCCAATTCATCACCGGGGTGGAATGGAAGTCGGAGACGATTTCGATGGGGTTGGTGTGCACGCACTCTATCACGTCGATATCTGTGGTGGTGTGTGTCACAGTGGTGATACGCCCTTCCTCGGTGGTGGTGGTTGTCGTTTTGGTAAGCTTGTAGACTGTGTTTATTATGTCAATATCTACGTCGTAGGGATTAGATGCTCCTCGAAATGGGATTGAAGAGATTTTGCTGAAGGTGGGGTCAGAGGCATCCCCGAAAGCGGCCTGCGGTCGATAACCTTCCACCTCAACAAGGTGTCTTAACATTTGTGCGCGACGGCCGGCCGGATTGCCCACTCCGGAGGTATCGCTTCCTACATAAATATCCAAGTCTTGAAGTCCCCAGTCCACACCGAGCGCGAACGCTAGTGCGGTGGACCCAGACACCATGCTACCGGTGGTTCTGAGAATGTCCCTGAAGCACGCGGGATCGGTGAACCACGTTCGCAGAAGGCCATCGACCCGTCGACGTAGATAGTCCAGGACTGATGCTCTGTATGCTCGTGAGAGGTGACTGATTTTGGCTACTTCTGGGAGCATGGCGGAGTCGAGGATGATTTCAAGGCATTCCTTTAAGACTGTCTGCGCGGCAAGCTGGAAACGCTGTATGGCCATTGTCTCGAGAAGCTGAATAGACTCCCGAATTGGCCTGTTGGGAATATGCTTTCTGATATCCGATAGAATCATCGAAAGCTACAACAAGACGAAGGTAAGTTCGTAATGCAATATTACCAACTTGCTGTAGGAATATCAGCGTACCTTCTGCTCCTCGTTGGGAGAGAGCTCATTAGATATCGTGCCCATGGTATCTCCAAGATCTTAGCGAACGTCTGAAGTCGAGATGTGGGAGGTTGAAGATAGGAGCAGTGGCGGCGATGACTTACTTGGTCAAGGTCCTCCCTCGACTTCATATCACATCGAATTCTTGCATACCCCTAATCCCGCGGAAGAGGTCTCGGCAACTTCCTTTTTAATGCAATCCCAGTTCATGATTCCCTCTGGTACTCGTAGAATATCAAACAGATTCCGGAACGAGACAGACGTACAGGAAAGATCAACGGTCGACAGAGATGACAGAATCCTATTCTTCCATTCACGAGAGGTTTACCTTCTTCTCCATTTTACAACTTGACCCATTGTTGCCCAGCCGGCGCCGTCACATCGTATGCGACTGTAACGTCGATGGTCTTCCCAACCCCAACATCGCAAACGAACTCAATTGCGCCTTCCTCCTCCACGCCGCCTTTTCCAAAACTACCCAAAATTTTGGAACCGGTGCTGCTCTCCTCGGTATTGTCGCCATGGAATGCCCAACGAGCTTTGACCGCGCCTGGAAGTACCGGGACTTCTTTCCTCTCCTTGGCCAGGCCCATCTCCCTCGGCTCGGTTAGATTAACCTTGAAATCAGCGTCTTCGCTAACTGGAATCTGGTCCTTGACGAACAAAGGAGAGACACCGGTTGAGCGGGTGTTCTTGATTGTGATTCTTTGGGTGAAAGTGGTGATGTCCGTTTTGGAAGAGAGGAGGTTACCAGCCGACGTTTTGGTCTTCTTTTGTAGGGGGTGGTAGGTAACTTTGATTGAGGGATCGATCCCGAGCGAAGTCGAAAACGATTCTTGAGGACTGACGGCCTAGAAGTAGCATCGATCGACGTCAGTTTGCTTGCGATCTATATTATACCAGTTGCGGATTGCATCGGAGACGAACCGGCATAGACGACTTGCAGACGAAGTTGTTATCCATGAAAACGCTCGACGGACCGGGCAGGAATACATATTGAGATGTATTCTTGACTTGGCACTGGAAGTAGCACGAGATAAGAAGACTGTGTTTGGAGTAGTCAAGGTAGCGTCAACTCACCCTCAGAAAGACCGTCTGCTGTAGCTTGGGAATGGTGACCCATTCGAGAGCTGCCTGAAGGTCGATGAAGGCAATTGAAACCTTGTGCGTCTGCCCACCCTGATCGCCATCGCTAGGAATAGTAGACCTCCCCGCAATCACAAATGTCGTGCTGGTCGCACCCTCCACGGCCGAAGCCGTCGCGTACGCCATTCCGGATCCGGGTGGTATGAATGCTGAAGCAGAATCGTATTGTATCGTCACCGAGGCCTTCCTCTTTTTCATAGACCCCATGGACTTTGTAGCTCTATAAGGCGGACCAATCTTGTAAGGGCCGAGTGAAGGGATATCGGTACCGAGTTGAGGTGAGGCTGTGCTGAGACTCAGGTCGACTTCGTCCCAGTCTTCGCCGGTGCTTTGGGAGATGGACGCTCTGTACTGAAGAGCGATGGAAGAGGACTCCTTTGACGATGTCGAGATGGTGGCTCTGAGGTCATACATGGGCGTCCACGATGCTCCGTATACCACTATCAAAGTAGTTTTGAGCGGTCAACAAAACCTGGAGAACCACCACCGGCTAGGGTACTTACCGTACCAGAGCGATAGCTCGGCTTTCCCATCTTCTTCTGCCTGGACGATAACGGTGATCTTGACGGCTCTCTTTTTGCTAGCGTCGTCCTCTTTCAGTGCCTTTCGCTTTTCTTCTGCCGCCTTCTCTGCATCGGTAATTTGCTCGTGGAGGGACTGCAGCCCCAAATGGATCTGTTGTCGGCGTTCTTTGTGGACGCTCAAGAAGTTGCTGAGCGTTGCTACATCCGTTTGCTCTGCGTTCAGGGTCTTTGTATAGTCGGAGAGAACGCGTTCTTGATCATTGAGGATTGCCCTCTCAGACTTTAGGGAGTCGATATTCTTCTCGATACTTCGGAGGTCCTTGTTGAGTGACAAGGATTTCTTCGTCTCTTGCTTTCCGGTCGGCGGCGGGGTATAAATGACGTCAAAGATGGAGGCGTTGCCAAGACCTTCAACGCGAATCGAGTCGCGGTCGATGGCATTAGGCAGCCTCTCGATGTTCACCTCATTTTGACCAACCTATAAATTCTGATTAGATGCGACGTCTGGAAGGTTCAGTGGGCCGTAAACGCGTACCTTCAATTCTACTGGAATGATTCTTCGAACTTCGGCGCGATCCACCTGAAAAACACAGACGGAGTGGACAGGGTATTCGGTGGAGTCGACGGTGATGATGTTCGACATTTTGTGGTACTTGTAACGTCGTTGAAAATGGGCAGGCGGGCGGGAGTGGGGGGTGGTTGAATCGAAGGACGTTGTTGTTTGTGGCGCTGTCCCGGAGCCGCCCAGTGATGTAGTCAGTGGCGGTGACGATGCAAATCGCCGCCGTGGGCGAGAGTTGGCACGCCGACGTACTAGCTCGTAGATCTAATCTATAATCAAGGGTGGAAACACTTTGCTGGCGGATGGTATCCGGTCATTTTGGCGATCACAAGGGCACCACCGAGTGCCGATCCCATTACACACACACACACATATATATAGCCACCCAAGTAATGACACGGCAGAAAAGAGCCTTGATTAAGAATATATTAGAACATGTAGATGCATAAAGGAAGAGGTGTACTATTATGTGGATGATGTCTAGGGTTAGGGTTAGTGGAATTATAAAAATAAAAGAGAGGCCCCACCAGCCAGAAGGCCAGTTGGGGATCTGGAAAAGATTTAGCCCCTGCGGGCAGCATAAACCACCCACAAACCCTAATCCGTGAATGAAAGCCTCAAGGGCTCGCTGTGCCATGATCAAGGACTAAGGCTGACAGTCCCAGGACATGAAGGGGCTCTGCCAGGGCAAGGTAAGTATGAAGATTCATTCAATAGCAAAAGTCGTCCTATATATACCCACACCGCAATCCGCGCACGAGCCATCCCCTGCTTACGTAACCAACGGTGGTTTCTCAAACCTTCCGCATTTCACGTCACTTGCGGTGGTTTTCACTCAAAGCCCACACACAAAGGTTTGCAGTTAGATATCTAACCGTCCGTATAAGATTCCAAATTACAATTACGAAAAAGAAGAGCACGCAGAGGGAGCAAAAATCCAAAACGAGCGAAAGCAAGAAACGAAAACGAGAGCTACATAAAAGGAGAAAAAAAGAAAGAAAAGTCTGTGACGACGAAAGGGAACGCCCTTGAATTACCTCCATCCCGGTTGTCGGCTGTTACTATACGCTTCACCATTATACGTGCGATCATCAACCCAATGCGTTCCACCTTGGTTCCGTTCAGGGGACATTGCTCGGTCTGCATTCACTTGACCAAGTTGATACGCCTCAAAATTGTAGCCATTACTTGAATTTCGTCGTTGACCCCCCTGCTGCCAGCTATCGCCGACATTGTCGTTATCACTATGCGAAGGAGGATATGACATGCCTGGAGATACATACCCGCCCCGCGGTGGACGGGAAGTTGGAGCTGACCGCATCGGTGGACTAAGGTCGAAAGGAAACCTTTGATGAGCGAAACTGGATGATGACTGAGAGTCCAGGAACTACTCACTTTTCCACTCCACCATCACCCAATCCTTGAGGTGGAACCCAACTCGAGAGTCTTTGACGACCCGCCAGGTTTGCCTTGTACTCAGCTTGCTGGCGTCGAGCTTTCGCCCGACGGCAGCATCCCATAATCCCTGCCAAGCAGATCGCTTGCGTTTAGCAACCAGAACACGAACACACGCTACCCAGGAGACACACCCGTCGTAATCCTCCAAAGAATCAAAAGCAAAACGATTCCTACGACAACCGTCACAGGAATCGATATTTGCAAGTTCTGGGTGTACCATGCCTACAAAAACCGCTGCCATTAGTCCACTTCGCTCGAGAAGCATTCGTAACCCTGAACGAACTTTGATTGTATCGCCGATGCTTCCAGCTTTGCAGACGTTGTTCTCGCATCGACCGCCGTAACCTGGAAGAGTTGCATGCTCTGTCAATACTTCTCCGCCGACTGGCTCCGTTCTATACGCACCGCAAGGACTGCCATCAACCAACGTCGCCTGTAGAACAATGCACGACTGGGAATTCGTTGGGTCTTGACACGAAACTTGGCAGCTCTTGTCATTGCTTGCAGGGCAGGCCTTCTTCAATCCGAGTGATGAGCCGACTGTCTGACATTGCACTGCAAGCACGGGTATTGTATCTCAGGATCGACTTTCTGACAACCAAAATGCAGAGGTGCTTACAATCAGGCGAAGTGCAGATGCCGCTAGCACAAGCCAACCCGCTTCCTCCACATGATGTGCCTATTATGCGCAAAAGGATGTCATTGGCTTCACGTAGCAAAAAGCTTCTCGAGACCAGTCACGCACCATCCGCGACAGTCTTATCGGTAGGACATTCGGCTGAATTGCCTGGGCAGGATTCGGCGGTGTCGCAAGCAGCGTCTCGACTCGGACGGCAAACCTGATAATTCCTCTCTCCATTAGTCTTTTGAAACAAATCATAAAAAGGGGAAAATGGTGTGTACCTGTGTGGTCGGCGCAAACTGGCACGAATTTGTACAGCAGTCACTGCTCTTCGGATCACAAACGGCTCCATTGATGAACTTGCAAGTCGTCGAATCGCAGCATGGAGAGGTATTGCCTTTTCCTGGATCACACTCTTCGCCTAATTGTTTGGAATCACCATCAGTACTAGTTGGATTGAGGAACCAAGTTCGGAGGACGAACCTGTTTCGACGATGCCGTTTCCACACATCTGCTTCGAAATAACCTGAACTTGCTCATCTGCACCTAGGAGGCAGGTAGTGTTCATGCTTTCCATAGAGGCACCTGTAATCGAGAATGCATCAGCACGCATTTCCGCGCAAGATTGCCAAGTACCTACAAATGTTTCCAACGCTGCACTGGGAGAAGGTGTTTTCTCCGACATTTGACACAGCATCCATGATGAAGACGGAATTCGAGCTGCAAGAGGTAGTTGTGGCGGGACAGCAACTGTCCGTTAAAGTGCATCCCGAAGCGCAATCGTGCTACATGCAAGTCAAATCAGAAACTCTGGGCCCCGAAATGACTGGCAACAACGACACTTACGATGGCACCAAAGTTATGACCAATTTCATGCGCCACCACTTGCCATTCCGTAAGCGTAGCGGTAGAAACACCAGTTCCAGACACGACATTCCCCGTTTGACCAGACGATTGGGTGTTGCACAGTTGTCCAAGCCACGCGACGCCTGAGAGATTAACGACATCAGTCCCAAGGTCCTTTCTTCGATACTAGAAACCGAGTGGCTCACCAACTTCAGTCCCTGTCGGACATCCGCTCATCAAATGCCATAATCCTGCACCGTCTGCACCACCTTTAGCACCTCTCCAGGCTGAGAACAACGAAAGTCTATCGTTGAGGGTGATCGAATCGCTGCATGCCTCGTTCCAAGGAGTACTGGCGGAGGCCGTGGTGGGGCAGCTAGATAATTATAGGCTTGTCAGAGAACAACTCGACACTCCGAGAATCAAAGACAAACTTGGCATCCTGGACCGCGAGTTCGACAATGCCCATACTGACGTTGAAGGTTGACTTGTAAAGGGCGCTCGCTGAATTCCAGGTGTTCAGAATTTGGCTGGTCGCATTGGCCGTGCCTCCGTATTTTGTGACATATTCGCAGTCTGCGGCTACGCCCATGTAGATGAAGGACTGGGTCGGCTTGCAGCCTTCGTGCGAGCCGATGCGATCTATGAAGCTAATAATAGCAAATGATTAGCCCCGGCGTCAATTTGAGGAAACCGCCCACGTACTTGCTCGTCACATTTCCAGAGATATCATTGCCTTGCCGTTTGACAAGTCGGGAATCCAAATCGATTGGGTCTACGTCGTCTACGCGTCTAGGATCGTACCATGGTGTGGATGCCCGCTTTCGGCTTTCGATGGCATAGGCGAGGACAGGATTTAGTTCCTTGTTGACGTTGTAGTCCAACGTATCGTGTCCGCAAGACTTGGCCAGTGATCGTTCGTGGGGGTGTGCGTGCTCGTCGCCCATGTCAATATCTCTAAAGACAACGAGATGCTCGTCTGTCGCCTCGAACTCTGCATCTAATCCCCTTCGGTGATGCCTAAGATAATTATCCCGTGTCTTGACATGATGTACGACACCATTAGCGCTGAAGGCGCCCTCGTACACCGGCGCCCGACCAGCCTTAGCATCGCCTTGGTCGTGGACGACAATCCTAGCCCAGCCAAGCTCCCTTCGTGCGGGACTGATGACGCCCCCCGCACTGTCTTCGTTCCATCGCTCTGCGGTCCGGTCTGGTGAGACGACCTCGCCTTCATACACTTTGTAGTCCGACCGCAGCAGGGGCTCAGTCCGGATGATCTCGCCGTTAGGAGAGTAATGGTTTATCCGTGCATGAGGATGGAAGAGAACCTCGTTGGGACGTAAGTGGAGGTGATAAGTTTGGTCGAACGCGCGTAGGGTGAGGCGAAAGGAGTCGGTATGGAGGAGTTGGTCATCTTCGGATCGACGGTGCAAGGGATTGGAGGATTTTGTCCATGACGGTGACCGAGAGTTTGATGGTCTCCGCGGTACGATGTCGAACCCTAGGGTAGCTGGATGAGATATACGTTTCAATGGCTTGTGTGGCGAACTCGATGCTGTCATTTAGGCGGTATTTCAGTATTGACCAATTTAGGAGACGGCCAACACACCGTTCCACGTTGGAACTGAGGGGAAGAAGACTGACCATTGGCAGAGAACGTTACGCAGAGAAATGTAGCGACCAGCGCATGTATTAGGCAGTAAGGCTTCATGGAGGAGGTGGAGGTCGAAGAAGTAAGGAAGGTATGGGATATTTCCGGCGTCTGTTTATTTGAGGCCGCGGTCCAAACGGTGACCGGGCGATGTGCACGCCTCGCTCTAACACAGCTTCAATGGCTTTTCCCCGTCGGTGGCTGTGGAGAGGTGAGACTGATGACAGAATTTGGAGCTGCGGCTTGGTGGAGGAGAGTGATCGTGGTGGTTGGTTTTCCGTTGCGTTGCCCAGAGCGACACCGGCCAAGCAATGCGAACTTTCGAAGTCCGCGCTGCACTCCGGGATGTCCACCCATCGCTTTCCCAGATGTTCCGAACCCTCAAATGCCAGCAACAACTGCAACGTATATACAACCAAAACGTTAGACTTGCATATTCAGCTTGTGTCGCTGCCAGTCGACGTCGTCGAACAACTACAGGTTCATCGTCCGCCAAGCTGCCAAGCATCAGACGGCTGAAGAATTTCCATGCCGGCTATATGCCCTCACATTGCTTATTAACTCCCCGCCCAACAAGCTGGAATGGTCGAACGAACTGCACAGATGTGTGTGTGTGTACCAAACGTTAGGTGCTTGGAGAATCTGGGGTTAATTGGGCTGGGATCCCCACTGCTCTCTTGAGATTGGAAGCTTGTAGAGACCAAATCAAGGTCCAGCTAGCTTCCTAGCCTCGAGGGCACAGATAGCGTAATATGGCCAAAGCCGGGTTGTCAAGGCCGAAACCTTGGTGTGATGAGGGAATTCGAAAGTCGTGCACGCTCGTGCCGATCAGTATGTCAAGCCGCCGTTGACTGCGCAGACACTAGCTGTATCTCCCGCAGCAGCGGCAACACAATGGTCTTTCTAGAAGTCAATATCATCCAATAGTGTTGCCGTGAAGAAAGTAGAGGCGATAGGCCAGCCAAGCCAAGTGCAACTCAGATAGGGCGAAATATACTCACCAGTCTCTACGAGTCTGAATGACCCGGGCCATAGGAGAACGTCGGAATGCATACAATTCTAGCTATCTTGATTATCAGAAGTACGGAGCTTGTCGTGCACGAGCAAGGATAGGAGGATATCCAGAGGAGGCTCAGTATTGCGACAGCTCGACATGATACGACTCATGCATCACGCCGTACGATCGACGGCCGTCCTACAGTCCGCGTTCACTGATATTTCTACTGTTTTGGGGCTGTTATAACCCTAAGATAACCATTGTGTCGCGCAAGAGAGGTTCTTCTCGCTCGACCATTATGAGTTCGCAGACAGGGCTGCTGCTGGGTGACGGACGCGCAGAATGTGCCAGCCACGAGGACCAGGAATTAAGTATACCCCTTTAAAGGTGTTCAATCTATGCACCTACTGTTAATTTGCTGCAGGCTGACCATCCATCGTGCTAAAGGTGGCTCTTGAGGGCAAAGGGGACCAGAGTCCGACGTAATGCGCGGCGTTGTGAAGTTACAAACCAGGATGAGTCGGCAAATAAATATCCAGCAAAGGAGAGTAGTACAACACGAGAGCACACAGCACAAGATAACACAGCACAGGAGAAGGAAATACAAGCGATAGCACTACAATCGCGGGTATCAAGTACAACGGCCACAACAGCCGCGAGGAAAGAAACGTGATGGGTGTCGTGAAACGAGCAACAAAGCAAGCAAAAAACAAGCGGAAAGCAAAACAACTGCAGAGATGGAGCCGAGAGGTGGGGTGAGGCAGCTCATTCGATGCCTGCTATGCATGGAAAGAACGTGATTAGCGATTCTTGGAATTGTCGTCCGTCGAAGAAGGAGCAGTGACTTACAGATCAAACACCGACCTTTCTTCAGGAGCTTCCGGGGCCCCGATTTTCTTTAGGGCTGCGGGTCGCCTGCGACCTCGGGTGTAGTGCCTCGCGGAGAGCTAACCAAAGAAACTCGTCTCAGTCCCGAAAATCATAGATGCCACGACCCAATGCAAAGGGACTTACGAAGAGCGCGTGAAAATCCCAAAGGGACCCCGCTTCCTTGGCGATTCGAGGGTTGCATGCTGCTCAACAGTAGCGAACCTTCTATCCGAAGTGGGACGCCGCCAGGGCCTGTCGCGAGATTTATCGGAGGGCTAGACGAGAAATAACATCAGTATACCTTGAGAACCGCTGCCAGGCAGGCTACTGACCAGTTGTCTTCAATTCCAAATGCAATTGCGAACAGCTGGAGCCACTTCCGCCGGTCATGCCTAACTTGACGCGCACAAGACTCAGAAGAAGGATCCCTTCCAACGATTTGAGCCCCTAGGTCGATCAAATCTGGCTGAGATGGGCCAACTTGAGGTGCAGCCGAGAACCAGCGGCTGGGGCGAGATACGAGCCTGTGGAGGGGATCCGCTGCGATCCAGGGCGATCCAGGCGACGTAGGTCGACGTGAGGAAGCGGAGAGGGGTGTCTTCGGAGGGAGGGTTGGTTGCATCATCGGGATGCATTGAGGCTGGTCGAAAGTTGTATTGAATGTTCGACGCGAGGAAGTGGAGATGGGTGCTTTCGGAGGGAGAGTTCGCTGCATCACCGGGATGCATCGAGGGTGTTGAAGAGTTGGGTTGTCGCAAGCTCGAGACCGGCGCCGGGTTCTCCAGTGTAGGAGGTGACATGAGGCTGGAGAAAGGTACTGATTGCTATCATTAGCCAGAGCCGTCGCGTTGGCCATCGACCCCAAATCTGCACCTGAAGGTTCAGGTGGGGTGATTCGAATTTCGTGAATCAGGCGGGCCTCATCAAGAGAGCCCTCTAAACCCTGAGTTCCTTGGTCTTGGGGTGCACCCGAGAGCCAGCGGGTGGAGCGAGGTCCCAGCTTGAGGAGTGGACTCGCTTGGATGCGAGGCCACTTCAAATGTTGTCGGCGCAAGGAAGCGGAGAGGGGGGGATCCGCTGGGATGCGGGGCCACTTCGAAAATGTTCGACGCAAGGAAGCTGGGAGGGGGGGATTCGAGAGACCGACAGTCGATCTGGCAGAGGCTGACTGGGACTGAGGCTCCTCGGTCTGCTGCTGTTTGCCTGATCTGGCAAACCAAACTCCTTCAGAGGGGGGCGGAACCACCGGGGTTGCCTTGTCCACATCCAGAGCCCTCAATTTTTCCATCAACTCGTCCTTTTCCTTTGCCCACTGGACCTTTTGGTTTCGAAGATTTTCTAAACCGGTGAATAATTGGCGGGAAGTAGACAAAGCCTTGGCCTTCTCCCTCATGAGGTCTTCCGCCACAGCCTCACTCTTGGCCAGCCGAGCTTTCAAGCTCGCAACTTCGTCTGAGACCGAGGAAGTTGCGAACGAAGAAAGGGGTCTGAGGGGGGACGTGTAAAGCGACCAACGGGCTTGAGGGATGGTGAGGGTGTGGCGGGCGAAGGACGTGGATGAAGAAGATGAAAGGCGTGACTGAAATTCAAGAAAGATTCCAGAGATAGTCAGTTCCAGCTTGCGGAGCGGAATGAGAGTGAACCCTTACGTTTGATGAGGCGGCGGGGGTGGTGGTGGTAATCCTGACAGTGCCAAGAATAAGCGGGCGATATCCGACCTAGAAACAACCAAAGTGAGCCTCCCGCCAACATTCTTGTCAAAATTACTCACGCTGACCCGTTTATTGCCACTTATTTCTAGCGTATTCTGAGAGGCCGCAGCGGGTGCATCTTCGCTGGCAGCAGCGATGACGGTGTCGACACTCGATTCAGCCGGAGGCAATTTGATGACGGAAGCATCAGGAGCCCAGACGGAGCACTGAAGAGCATAAGAGTATGTCGGAATGGAGATACTACACGGTGGTCATGGGCACTTACTGGGGTTTCTGAAGAACAGTATGGCTGTGGTAGCATCGTCGCAGTCCAGTCACCGACCTACAATATCATTGTGAAACCATCAGTTGACTTGACTGACGCGTGGTTCTGGAGACATACGCACAGTTGATGGTATAGAAGAAAGTAGGGATAGCTATGACGGAAGGAAGTGGGCCAACGTGGGCTAGAGCGTGCAGCAGGTGGTGACCAGGTTCAAGGGGCGAGGATACGGAAAGCTATGCAGCTACCCAGAGGCAAGGAGAGGCGAGCGAGTGTTATACTTGATAGCAGCGATAGAAGTGCCTTCGAGGGACTCGATTCTCTAGGAGGGAGAGGGGAGGTGGTGGGGATAGGCGAGACGCTGGGGAGGAGGATGACGATATATATACAAGTGCACTGATCAAGTAAGCAAAGAGACCAAATGTAGGCGTCATCGTCCCTCGAACACGTATCAACGGCTACTATGAGTCGCTCGCTGAGATTCACGATCCTGAGGCAGGAGCTTCAGCTTCAGGGATTTCGAGTTCGAGGTGATCGGACTGGAAAGCAACGATTAATCGGTGCCTGAGTCTCTCACACCTTCCATTTCGAGAAAACTCGCCCCTCAGTGCCTTGCGCGATCGAAGAGAGTCACTAATGGTCTATAGTCAGAAACGACATGGCATAGAACGATATACAAAGGTCGTGCGATACTACGATAGTGTGAAGGATACATGAATAAATGAGTGGCAGCGGAGAACACAGGAAGAGTCTTAGAATCCACCAATCCTTGTCACCAGCTGAATGAAAGAGACACCAGCGTCCGTGCGTCAAACGAGATGCAAAGCGACAAGATACGTTCTGCGAGCGGACAAAGTTTGGGACGGAGCCCAACGCTGAGGGTGAACCTGCCGAAGTGGTAGTAGCTGCACCTCAGTGGGTAGAAATTCCGAGGTGGGCCATCTGGAGCCTTGGGCGCAGAGTTCAACAGACACCTGCCGCGCGCAGGTTCCAGTTCGTTGATTTGACTCTAAAAGGCTGCGGTATTTCTCAATGATCCCGCGCGCCAGGTGGTGCCCTTTCCGAGGGACATCGAGGACACTATTGGGCAACTTAGGCTACAGTCCAGCGTAATGCGCGGTGCTGTGAAGTTACAGATCAGGATGACTCGGCGAATAAATACACAGCAAAAGAGAGCAGTACAATACGAGAGAACACAACACGAGAGAATACAGCACGGGAGAAAAAAGTACAAGGAAGCTAATAGCGCTACATTCGCAGGTACCACCACCGCTTACAGGTTATTCCGAAGTATCCAGTACAACGGCCGTGATGAAGGAAACGTGACGGGTGGCGTACAACAGGCAACAAAGCAAGCGAAACCCAAAAGAGAAGCAAAACAACTGGAGCGATAGAGGCGGGAGGTGGGGGGAGGGAGCTCATTCAATACGTGCTATGCATGAAAAGAACGTGATTAACGATTTTAGAATTGTCGTCCGTCGAAGAAGGAGCAGTGACTTACAGATCAAACACCTGCCTTTCTTCAACAGCTTCCTGAGCCGCGATTTCCGTTTAGGCTGTGGGTCGCCTGCGACCTCGGATGTAGTGCCTTGCGGAGAGCTAACCAAGAAACCCATCTCAGGCCTGAAAAACATAGATGCCACGATCCGATGTAAAGGGACTTACGAAGAGCTCGTGAACACTCCGAAGGGACCTCGCTTCCTCGGCGATTCGAGGGTTGCATGCTGCTCAGCAGTAGCGAACCTTCTATCCAAGGTGGAACGCCGCCAGGGCGTTCCGAATCGACCGAGACTTGTGAAAAAGCCACGACGCTCACCACCGATGTCACTTGGAGACGCGAAAAACGATTCGGGGAATATATGGATCTGCGGGTCCTCCCGGGTCGTTGCCGATGCTGTACCCCGAGATCGGTCACCGTCGATTGACACCGTAATCATTCGGGCTTCGAGTTCTTCCGCCGTCGCGAGATTTATCGAAGGACTAGACGAGAAGTAACATCAGTATATTTTAAGCACTGCTGTCGGGCAAGCTACTGACCGAGTGTATGCAAAATCATTTTCGAGTGGCAGGAGCTCCTTCCCCCGGTCATCAATCACTTGACGCGCGACAGATCCTGAGAAAGGATCGGTCCCAACGATTTGACACCCTAGGTCGACCAAGCTTCGTCGAGAAGGTTCAACTTGGGGTGCACCCGAAAACCAGCGGGTGGAGCGAGGTCCCAGCGGGAGGAGTGGGTTCGCTGGGACGCGAGGCCACTTCAAATGCTGTTGACGCAATGAAGCAGAGAGGGGGGGATCCGCTGGGATGCGGGGCCACTTCAAAAAGTGGCGACGGAGGGAACCTGAGGTGGGGGGATTCGGCGGGGCGGTCTCTGGAGGAGTGACCTGAATTTCGGGGATTCGAGGGGCCTCGTCAAGAGGACCCAACCTGACCTTCATCGCTCCCTTGCCCTCTGGACGCTGAGTTCCTTCATTTTGGTCGACAAATGGCTTAGGAGAGGCCGAATGTAATTTGAGCTGCTTGACATGCTGCTGTTCGCCTGAGCCGGCAAACCGAACTCCTTCAGAGGGAGGCGAAACCACCAGGGTTGCCTTTTCCTCATCCAGAGCCCTCAATTTCTCCATCAACGCGTCCTTCTCCTTTGCCCACTGGACCTTTTGGTTTCGAAGATTTTCTAAACCGGTGAATAATTGGCGGGAAGTAGACAAAGCCTTGGCCCTCTCCCTCGTGAGGTCTTCCGCCACAGCCTCACTCTCGGCCAGCCGAGTTTTCAAACTCGCAACTTCTTCTGGGACTGAAGGAGCTGAGAGAGGGGAAATGGGGGCGAGGGCAGGAGGATACGACCGCCAACGGGCACGAGGGGTGATGGAGGTGGAGCTTAAAGGGCGCGACTGAAATTCAACAGGAGCGCCAAAAACCATTAGTTCCAACTAAAGGAGCGAGATAAAAGCGACCGCCTACCTTTGAGGAGGCGGTGGACCTAGGAGTGGAAATTTGGAAGGTGCCGAGTATAAGCGGGCGATATCCGACCTAGAAACAACCATAGTGAGCCTCCGGCCAACATTCTTGTCAAAATTACTCACGCTGACTCGGTTATTGCCACTCATTGCTAGCGCGTTTTGAGAGGTCACAGCGGGTGCGTCTTCGCTGGCAGCAGCGATGACGGTGTCTACACTCGACTCAGCCAGAGGCAATTTGATGACGGAAGCATCAGCACCCGAGACGCAGTACTGAGGAGCATAAGAGTATGTCGGAACAGAGATACTACACGACGGTAATGGGCACTTACTGAGGTTTCCGAAGAATGGTACACCTGTGGCAGCATCATAGCGGTCCAGTCACCGACCTGCAATAACATTGTGAAGCGATCAGTTAACTTGACCGACTCGTCGTTCGGGAAGCATACACACAGTAAAATTGATAAAAGGAGCTCGTCAAGGTTGTATTGGAAGCAAGCGAGCCAACGAGGGCTAGAGCGTGCAGCGGGTGGTGACTAGGGTCGAGGGCGAGGATACGGGAAGCTATGCAGCGACCCAAAAGCAAGGAGGGGCGAGAGAGTGATATACTGGGTAGCAAAAAGCGTAGAGCGTTTGAGGAACTCAGTTCTCTAGGAGGGGGAAGGGGATGTGGTGGGGAGAGACGACACGTCGGGCAGCAGTGACGATATATACAAGTGATCAAGTAAGCAACGGGATCAAATGCAGGCGACATCATCACTCGAACACGAATCGACGGCTACCATGAGTCGCTCGCTGGGACTGACGATCTTGAGGCAGGAGATTCAGGCTCGAGGAATTTCAAGTTCGAGGTGATCGGACTGGAAAGCAACGTCTAATTGGTGTGCCTGAGTCTCTCACACCTTCCATTTCGGGAAAACTCACCACCCAGTGCCCTGCGCAATCGAAGAGTGTCACCAATGGTCCATAGTCACAAATGACATGAAATAAGACGATCTACGAAGGTCGTGCGAAATTATGATAGTGAAAGCCAAGGATACATGAAGAAATGAGTAGCAGCGGAGAACACAGGAAGAAGCCGAGGATCCACCAATCCTTGTCACCTGCTAAAGGAATGGGACACCATCGTCTGTGCGTCGAACGAGATGCAAAGTGACAAGATACGTTCTACGATCGGATAAAGTTTGGGACGGAGCCCAACGCTGAAGGTGAACCTGCCGAAGTAGCCATCTGCGAGCCCCGGGCACAGAGTTCAACCGACACAGCGCGGGTTCCAGTTCATTGATTTGAGTCCGAGTAATAAAGTTCTTTCTAGAAGTCAAAATCATCCAATAGTGTCGCAGTGGTGAAAGTAGATGCGATAGGTCAGCCAAGCCAAGTGCAACTCAGATAAGGCGAAAATACTCAACAGTCTCTGCGAGTCTGAACGACCCGGGGCCATAGGAGAACATCGGAATACGCCCAGTTCTACCTATCCTGATTATCAGAAGTACAGAGCTTGTCGTGCACGAACAAAGATCGCAGGATATCCATAGGAAGCTCGGTGCTGCGACGAGTATGAGATGATAGGACTCATGCATCACGCCGTACGATCAACGGCCGTCTTACAGCCCGCGTTCACTGATATTTCCACTATTTGGTGGCTGCTACAACCCTAAGATAGTCACTGTGTCGCACAAGAGAGGTTCTTCTCGCTCGACCATTATGAGTTCCCAGACTGGGCTTCAGCTGCGCGACGGCCACGCAGAACGTGCGAGCGACGAGGACCATGAGTTCTGCCCCTTTATGGTTGTTCGACCTATGCAGCTACCATTTTGCTGCAGGTTGTTCACCCATGGTGCCAACGGTGGCTCCAGTTGCAAAAGTAGACAGTGTCCGTGTGTACTCAATTGTCCGACCAATTGCAAGTTTGGTTCGGCCACGGAATATCTGGACCACCAAACGCGTCGATACCACTTCTATATTCCTCTCGACCTACAACCGTATACATCTATGGCGATATACGTTTTATCAGCAACTCGTCTCTCTCTAAGAAGGCGCCTCCCTGTCCAAACGCGTGTGAGGCCGGAAATTGCAGTCCAGGCTGAAGTCGCACTCGCACCGGTAGCGCGTCGTCCAGCCTTCAAGTTTGGGTCAAGGTAGATGCATCGATAGGCTCAAGCAGACGCGTCGACATGTTAACGTAGAAGGCACTCTCGTCCCGGATCTCTTTCAATCCTCCTCTATTTGGGACATAACTCGCCGTGTCGAACCAACTAGGCCGCCGGGGGTGCTACCGCGTTGCATGGCAAGGCAGGATGAGACGATCTCAAGAACTTTCCTCCTTGCTTCTACTCGTATGAGAATCGGGACGAGGAGGGGTGATTCGAGTAAGGGGCACCGACCAAGCGTGTCTGGTGACCGTGACTTACGCGTCGCTCGCGAACAGTATCGTCCAAAAAGGACCGCCACATCCGTACTCTCGAGCGTATTTGTCGCTTATCTCCCGTGTGTTGGGGTTCTCTGCGCTGACGACGTTCACCGTTGTGGCCAGGCTCTTGTTTGCGCGTGCTTAGTCGGTCTCATACCAGCAGTTCAAACTACAACCGCATCCTCGGTCGGTATCAAAGACTCTCTTTCTACGAATTGTACAACGCAAATCTCCGTACACGACCACGCCACGCACATTAAAGCTTTAATTCAAACCCACTCCTGTATTTTGCTTGCCTTGGAGAGGCTCGCCAAGTCACCCACCAGGGCGTAATCAATACTAAAAGTCAACTTACAACGCCAAAGTCGTCATTCCAGTATCAAATTACTCGTTCATTAAAACTACAGATACGACTTCAGCTTGCTGTCTATTGCCTTCACTCTCCTTCCACCACTACCCCAACGTTCACACCACCAGAGGCCACTACGCATTGGCCACTCTCAACCTTCAACAAACCCAGGAGAGGACGGTTTAATGACCGTTTATGGCTCAGTGAATACAGGAGAATCCAGTAAAATGTCTACTAGCTTAAGTCAGGCTGCGAACTTGGCCGACGAGCCTGTACCCATGGACTCCGCACCGTCCGTTGACAAGATTGTGACCGCCGAGAACGTATCAGAACATAGAGGACGGTGCGTTAAAAGCCATTCAATGGGTTACAATCATTTCTGACTCTCGTCTCTTGGAATACAGCGGTGCCGGCTTTTCCGGGAGCACCTTCAACAGGTAGGTCACAACGCCCCGTATAATTGTCACACATCCCGGCGTACGCTGACAACTCCGATTAACACGAAAGGCAGAGCACCCCACCAGCAACTATCAGTGCATTGTTACCTCCACTACCAATTTTGCCTCCGAGGACTCAGAGAAGCCACTCTACGTCTCCGCCACTCACTCCACCGTCTGGACCATTAGCTCAATTCAGCACTCCAGTAGGACCGTCACCATCTCAGTCTTCAAGGAAAACCCCGAGCCATCCGAATAATAGCCCCGCTCTCCTATCGCCTTTTCGGGGCCAAGGTGATCGGCCAGGACCCACCGGATCTACGCGCTCCCCGGTCGGACGTCCCACTACTCCGAAACCGAACCCCTGGCACCCCCAGTCCCAAAGCGGGCGCTCTACCGACGAGCCCCAAGTTGAACAATCTCCGTCTCGCTGGCACCGGCAGAGTTTTGCTAGAGGAGGAGGGAGTTCAGATGACGATGGAGAGGACCGGCTTGTCGAAGGGATGGAGCATAGTTTGATTTTGGTACCGCACGAGTCGGAGGAGGAGTTCATGAGCAATGTTCACCGCATCGTTCCTGATGGTGAAGTTGGGACACCTTCGCCGGAAGAAAGAACCCCTTCACCGGTTATACCTGGTATGGAGGGCGTTGAGTCTACAGGGAAAGGAAAGGGAGTTAGTAACTTGGCAGGAGGGAGCCGGGCTGGTCCATCTTCCATGTCCTCGTATCCTGCAACCCCCCGTCGTCCGGAAACCCGCCCCGCTCGGGTCGGAGCCGCCTCTCATACCCCTGTCATCCCTCAACGACGCGACCGTGCTGACAGGTCGGAAGCCCCCGCTCGAGTCCGGATAACTAGGGCACGCGATGCGAAGGAGGCGGAAGAGGCTATTGCTCTTGTCGATGCGTTCGAAGCTCAGACGTCGGTCAAGTCCAAAGGAAAAGGAAAGGAGACGCAAGGTCGATCGAAACCTCGAGACAAATCGGCGGTCCGCGCAGCACCAGATAACAGTGTGATGCAACCTTCTACACCACCCAGGCGACAATCTTCATTGCCACGGCCAGTACCAGCTCCACGACACATTCGGAATGCGTCTCAAACAATCAATTCTCCTCTTCCTAAATCATTAATACTCGCTGAGAAAGGCGTCGCCATTGCGGTATCCCCAGTCAAGGGCCGACGTTTGAAACTTCTTCGACCCACCACGCCAACGGCAGTAGTGTTTGGATCATCCCCACCAAAATTCGAGGAGAATGTCTCACCAGCGATTCGGCGTTGGCTGGCTGGCCCGCGGTCACCTCCTTCACCCCCGAAACCACGGGAGAAAAAACGGCGCTTTGAAGAAGAACAGGAGAGGTCCTTCCCACCGGATGCTTTTGCCGCATTGGGGATCCGGATAGACTCTGTGCCTCAGTTATCCGAGAAAATCGAGGCTGCTATTCAAGGTCAAGAAAGAGAGTCTAAAAAGCGGAAGCGATTAGAAGCCTTTCGAGATAGCTCCAGCGACTCTAGTATGGAAGATAAAGTCAAGGGAGAAACTCAACAGTCCGAAGTCGGACGGGAAAAAGCAGTTGCCAAATCACTTACCCGTCCGCGCCACGTATCCCCGCTCAAACCAGCGCAGGTCGATGGTCTCGGTCGCATGGCAATCCATCCCGGAGATCTTGAGGGTGCTCAGGTTATTCCCATGTCGGCTGTTGAAAGCGGCCAAACATGGCGCAAGACCCTCTTTGGCTTGGATGTTCAGGAGGAGGACGAGAGCTTGATGTCGGACGTCACCACCGGAGGTGCAGGCCTCCGAAACTTGTGGAGACATCGATCGCAGAAATCCGACTCTTCGGCCATGCCCAATGTTGCCTTCCCAGATGACATGTCGTTGAACGATGCCAGACTTTCTCAGTCGCTTCCAGGGCAGGCACCTGGTTGGCCTGACCTCCGGTTCCCTTGGTCGACGAACGAGGCAGAGCGGAGAACGGAGAGACAACGAAAACGGAGCGAGCGCCTGGCCATGGTAGAGTCGTTCCTAACTAGGGAGTCGGATTCTGACAGCGATTCCGACATGCCTGCAACGAGCATCAGCGGGACTGAGGAAGATGTCACCAGTGTTCGGGGATTGTGGTCCTTGAGTCATGAAGGTATGCCATAGGAGGTTTTCTTGTTCCGGGCAGTCACTTAAACGTACTTCCCAATAGATTCACCGCAAGGATCGATTGGACTTCGACCACGTCTTGCCGAGCACTTTGCTAGTCTTTTCCCTTCTGCCGAGGGCTCGTCAGCAACCGAATCTGGCCTCCTCAGTGCGACTCCCATGCCAGTGGCGCCGAGCGATCCTGCGGATGCTCGTATTGCTCTAGCATCGCGACGTGACGTCCGCTCTGCACTGTATTTCTCTGCGAAGCGGCGCGAGGAAGATGAAGCCGATGAAGGTGTGGTTGACTGCATCTGTGGAGAACCCGATGATGGACGAGCCATGGTGCGTTGTGATGGATGCAAGACATGGTCGCATCAAGTATGTGCGGGTATCAATGATGAGAACGAACTTGGCGAGTGTTGGTATTGCGCTCAGTGCGCGCGGGAAACAGCCTCTACCACTCATGAGGGCTCGGCTCCAACACTAGTTCAAGGCGATGCAAGTCCAGAACGTGTGGTGGAACGAGCCGAGCGACGCACTGCGCTGTTCATGGCTCCTACCAATGAAGACGGTCGAGCATCATCCCCAATGGACATTCCGTCCAGCCCAGGGCTCGCCGCATCGCCCTGGCCCTTCCTTCCCAAGACACCCCGAGCTAAAGAGAGCGGGTCTACCGCATTTCTCAAGACTTCCTCACATCCGTTCGAATCTCGTCTACACCAAATGCCCCACTTCTTCCCCGATCCAGATCCATTGGAGCTGGGAAGTACGAGCTCAAGTATGGATCTTCTTGGGACTCCATCGCGGGGCACCAAGTACAACGTCGCCTTTGTTCCAACTTCCTCTCCACGCCAGTCCTCGTCAAGCTCTACGTTCCGACGAACTCTAGTCGGCCCTTCTGTCTTTGCGACTCCAAAGAATACTTCCTCACGAAAGTTCGTTGGTGGGAACAACTCCGCAGAGACAGCCTTGGGCAGCGACGGTGGATGGTCAGTTGCCGCAACGTTGAAGGACCAATCTGGGTTGCCCGCTACGCCACGGCCACATTATTCCATGGGGTTCCAGTACACCGATACACCTATCCAGCGTTCCCTGCCAAGAATGGGGAATACCAATCAGGCGATTCCGTCGTTCTCGGCACCGTTTGATTCTCCTATTGTACGAGAGGGCAATGGCTCCAGATAAAACGAACGGTACTTAACCGAGCTGGCCTCCCCCCGGCGTGTATGTATGTAGCCTGTAGACCAATTGTTTCGAGATCTTTTTTTTGTTGTATCTTTTCTTGGAGATGTTGTTCGCAAGTGATCAATGTAGCCAAACTTTTGCTGGGATTATGCGTTGTCGAGAAGATAATATTAAGTGGTCACTAGGATAGACAGATTACAGAAAATACAAAGACAATTGAAACAGGAGGCCCTAGTAACCAATGGCAAGTCTTTTGCCTTGCCAATTCTCCCAGTTCTTCACAAGGTCATTCACAATAAAATGTGCAACATCACGCAGACTGACAGGCAACAATCCGGAAACGTCCTCCCCAACCTTGTAGACGCCTTTCTCTGGGCCGTCAGTGAAAACCGCTGGACCAACGACCACCGCTGACTGTAACCAGCCTTCCTTCCCACCCAGCGATGTTTCCAGCCTTCAGGTAGAATCACTGAGGTGGGTTCTTTATCCTTCCACAATGACCATCCTGCCGACCACTGGACAAGCCTCTCCATGCCAAGCTTGTCTGCGTGGGGTCCTTGGATCAGGGCGTAGCTGGCCCTGATGGCGAGTGGGTTCTTGTTGTGGGTGTCAGATGTAACGCCGTTGGACGTCAGCGCGATCAGGCGAGGTTGTGGGGAGGAACGAGGGATGACGGAGAGGACATTGAGGAGGGCGGAAAAGCAGATGTTTGGAGGGTCGATAATGAAGGCTTTCGACAAAGTAAACTTTGGCGTCCCACCTGGGGCAGTAAACGTAGACTCAGTAAAGGCTGCGTGCACTGGGTCACTCACCGACTGCAAAGAGGATGACATCCACAGGAATGTTGTCGGCGGTGGCTTCAGCCCAGACTCTGCGAACGTCTTGTTCTCTCCCTGGACTACTTTGCAGAGCCAGACTGGATGAACGGTTTCAATTCCTCGTCCTGATCAAAAGCTGAGGGATTCCGTAGCTGGAAGATGACAGTATGTCCGGACTTGAGCATGGCGGTAGATGCGTAGTAACCGACGTTCTTTGATGCACCGAATGCAAGAACCTTCATGTTGATCGTGAGAGAGGGTAAGAGATGGGTCAATGGTAGAAGATAAAGGAAGAGGTGAGGTTGAGGATTAGAGGGAATTCGGAACGTCTATCCCATCGACCTTAATTGCCATTAAAGCCCAGGAGCGTAATCAAACTTGGAATCAAGGCACGTATATGGCGCTGGGAGATGCCGAGCGCTCAAAGTCGAAGCTGCGTCTCCAATGTGCGAAGAGCGACGATGCTTGACTCTTGCTGCGTGATTGGATGCTTTGCGCGGCCTTGACCCGAGTGCTTACGTCTTGAGACCACTTCGGAGCGTGCTCGCTGACAGATCTGCGCAGACAATTCCTACGTTGGTATGCAGGACCGATCTGGAGCTTCACACGTTCGCTTGGCGTTTGCCGATAAATGTCAGCGGCTCCGTTTCTGCGAGCGTAATGAGTTTTCAGTCAGGACTTCGGGATCAGTCCAGCGTTCAGCTGCACTCTTCAGAATACCCACGAGACGGCCTAGACCAAGGAAAGACGACGGAATTTCCCGGCGAGTAACTCGCAGCTGAGCTTATCCCATGTTTCGAGGCTGGATTCACGACATCAGAGGAAGGGCTCCAGGTTAAGAGGGTGCAATAGACGTGAACAGTACTTGTAAGCTTCTAAGGTTAAGCGCACCGATTGCCAAAGAGCGCGGCCGACAGTGGTAAGAATGGTGATGGGTGGTGACCTGCGGGTCGAGCTCAATAGGGTCAGTCGAAATTCGAACATCAGTGCGCCCCTCTCTTCGCTCTCTGCCCGCTTCCAGCTCACGCCGCAACACCGACCGACTTTCAAACCTTCGCAGGGACATGACATTCTATGTCTCTCAGCAGTATATCTTTAGACGATGATACCCGATTTTCAGCAGTGAGTTGCCGGTCAAAAATCCCATCACTAGGCCCCAACCTGACGATTGCTTCCTCCCACCCGCGTTTTGGTTTTTTACGTCTCCCCCTAGAACCGACGAATACGGCATATAACAGGCCTAGCAGTGCGCAACCTTACACCCTTTCCGAGGAGAGATGGAGTAGCTTCAACGTTGAGTGAAGCAAGTGCAGCATCATCCAAAGGCATCGAACAAGCATACATCCCGGACGATGCCGACCTCGTCTTGTCACAACGGAGGACACGGAAGATATCTGCTGCATCCGTATCAACGCTGCGCAGTTTACGGGCACAGGATGATCTGGGCATAGGCGCATCCTCGTTAGGCAGTGGGGCCGCTCTCTCGGAAGATGCCACACCGACTCCCACCAGAAATCGCAGGACCAGCAAAGCCCGCCCAGCTCTTGTTTTACCCCCGTCAACAGCAGGGCAGCAAGCTCGTAGACCAAGGTCGTCGTCTCAAGCGTCACTCCTAAGCCATTTACCCCAGCCAACTTCACCGTCCTCCCTTCGATCTCCACCCTTTGACATTTCACTCTTTGGCTCGCTCGTGCACCACCAGCACCCTACATCTTCATCATCTGTCTCAGAATCAACTCTCCAGAGGTCACTCGAGAAGGTCCTTCAAGTGCGATTGGTAGAGACGTTGTTCACTCTCAGCCCAGCAGAGGAGGCACAAAGCGGTCGGCCAGAAAAGGCATCAACAGCAGCAACGCCGGTCAAATCCCCAACGGCATCCTCAGCACCGAGATCTCGCTCCCCTCCACTTCTGTCGCAACGTCAGCGGGGTCATGTTAGGACCCCCACTTCGACATCCCGCAGCGGTCATCTCCAAACTCCGTCCTCTTCGTCATTTTCCTCAACCTCTCGCCGATCGTCCTCACCAGCTGCATCCCGCTCGACGACCCCCACTCCGCCCTCAGTCACATCAAGCCCACCTGCACCATTCTACGTATCGACTTACCATAGACCATCGACTAATCCGAGTTGGGTGGGGTTGGACCCGGAGCACGAGTTCTCGCCATGTGCAAACAGCCAGGCCCAAAGGGTGCTTGTCACGCTTTGGGCTCGAGTTGAAGGCAAGGCTAGTAGAGAGGCATGGAGGAGGAGGAGCTCGTTAGACCCCAGTGGGAAAGGCAAAGCAAAGGAAGAAAGCCCGTTGGAGGATTCGTCTTCATGGCAGCCGGTGCAGCAGTGGGATGTTGATTTAACGGATGCCGATCTTCTCCCAGAGGAGGTGCGCCCTTTAATCAACCTTAGTATGGCTCTACCAGCGGGACTAACTACTGGCCTTTAGTATCAGACCCATCCACATCGTTTACCTCCCAACTCCCTCGTCATCGCTCTTGGACAGCCTAGCAAGTGGTACTGGTTCCCTCCACCCCAGTTTTCACGGCCTTCTTCTCGGGTCGACGGTCACATATCGGATGGTGACGAGCAACGGCAAGCTGCCGCTAGTGGGGTGAGATTGAACTCGCCCACCCGGGACAGGTTTACCAGATCTCCACCACCGAGTCGAAAGGGTAGCAAAATAAGAACAAGTGCACAGTTACAAGATATTGTCAGGTCCGTGAACTCTGGTCTGCTGAGGGTTTACGCATCGGCTAACTTGGTGTCATTATATATACTAGGCTTGTCACTCTGGAATCCGTTCTAGCGGACACTCGGGAATCTACGACGGCCGTTCTAGAGAGCGTTGATAGAGTGATCGTAGAGGACCGAAGGTCCGTCTTAGCTCGAGAAGAAAGCGAAAGGAGCTTGTATTTGGCTAGCTTAAGAGCCGCGAAAGACGGGTTGATGGCGAAGAGCAAAGCAGGTAGGTTGGATTTCTATCAGGTATGATCTCGGGCAATTCTTATATATTGTGCCTCTATCAGCTCGAGAAGCCATTGAAAAGCGGAAAGCCGCGCTCGAGGCTCGCCGTGAGGCGTTAGAAGAAGGGTTTGAGCTGTTAGAGCGAGATCAAACATCTGCAGCTCTCAAGCGGAACGAAATGGAGGTCGCGCAGTACGTCGTTCATTCAGATTCTTGATTCAAGAAGAGGCTGAATTTTCACGATCTCCTTCAGAAATCGTCTGCTCGACGTCAACTCCCAACTAAATTCGCAACGCATGTATCTCGTCCGAACCGTCGATTTCATTTTCCCCATCGAACCCCTCTCCTCTCAAGATCTACTTTTCGGCATTCTCGATGTGCCGCTCCCGTTACCTGTAGGATCTTCGGATCCAGCGCCCCCTCTCAGTTTGCCGGCTTGTCCAACTGTCAACGAGCAAACCACGGCCACTGCCTTAGGCTACGTTGCCCAAGTGGTTCACATGGTGTCAATATACCTGGGAAGAGTGTTACCATATCCAATCACCTATGCAGCTAGTCGGAGCATGATACAAGATCCTATCTCGACCATGCAAGGGCCAAGGATGTGGGTGAATGCTCTGGCTTTGAAACGTCCCACTAATAGTCGAACCCTTCTATAGATTCCCGCTATTCCCCACAGGAGTTGAAACTTATAGATTCGAATATGCAGTGTTTTTGCTTAACAAGGACGTTGAAATTGTGCGAATAGTTACCTTACTGCTGGAACTCGAGCTCTAACGCCTTGTCCTCCCTTTCAGTTGATGTCTGACAAGAACCTACGCGCACTCGACATGCGCCATACCCTTCCAAATCTGAAGAACCTGTTACTCACACTGACAAACGGTACTTCGGACGAGCCGACGCCTCCAAGGTATGGTTGGCATGGTGCGCATGGTCGTCGGAGTTATTGACAGGGGCTACTCTCCTTTTCTGGCTGTAGGGAGCCGCAACAGTCCGGTGAACCTAGGGCTATCGACGTTACGGAAGTTTGGCAGGCCTTGGACGAGCTTCCCTCTTCTCCTGCAGTTGCCGACCCCTCTGGCCCTGCAGTGTCTCAACCACCGCCAGAATCGGTGAATTCAACACCGCGGCGGCAGTTCCTTTCACCCTTAGCGGCAATGCTGCGATCAAAGTACATCATTCCGACCTCATCCCTTCAAGCATACGGCTTCCACAATGCCGAACCCACGTCTGCGAGCGTTGCAGATGACTCTATGATCGCCTCCCCTCCGCCTAGCACATCGAGTGACGCTTCAAATTCAGGTAGCCATGAGGGAAGCACGGGGTCTTCAGGGGATGGAGGGGAAGCGGAGACCGAAGAAGGGGCGGATGATGACACGCGGACCGAACGCGGGGTCAAGACAGACGACGCACAGACGGAAAGTGCGACTACTACCCCCACAGCTACGATCAAGGAGCCGCCTCTCTCAAGTGAGAATGCTGTCAAGCCTTCGGCAAGCTCGAATGACGGAAGCTACAGCATTACTGGTAGCGTCTTTTCGTCGTTGTTCTGGCGGACACCTTCGAAGAAAGAGCCGGAGAAAGAAAGTAGCCCTGCTTCGACGCCGTCTCTACCAGTACAGAATGCTATATCTTAGTTTGCTGGGGTTGCTATCTTATGCGTGTTATGTTGTTTCATGACCGAGCGACGACGGTTGGTGACAGTCGAACCAAACACGGTCTTGACCATTTTGGTACTGTATGGGAGAACCCTTTGAATAACTGCCGAACGTCGCCGCATGATCAAAACGCCATCAACGCTCCAATTCCAAATCCAATCTCCTTTCTCCGAGGTTACAACGACCATCACCAAAGTCGAGTAAGGCGGCCAGGGCAGATGTTGGGGTTCATTTACCTCGATACTCGCATCCCGCATCCCTTTTCCAAAAACATATGTTGTGCCATGCGTCTCAGGGAGCCTGAACGTCTAAAATCGTGAACCTGAAATGAGCCATATTCCTGGCAATCTCGACACGGCTCGGTCATCCGGTGAATCGTTCCGAACTCAGCCTCCATCTGACGTCTCCTCGATATTACTCTGGCGGCGTTGTGCCCTCGGTCTTCGTCGACGTTGAACCTTGGGTATTTCGAAAATCTCAGACTTTTCTCCATAACAGGACTGGTGACCCCTTTCGCTCTTCGAAAGTCCCAGGGGCCCTTCAATTCTCTCCGGTAGGGGGTACAAATGTATATGGACACAAGAACAAAAACAGAAACTCGGCGGCTTATCAGGATTCGAAAGGTCTGGCCATCCCAGATGACCTCTGTTCTCCGCAGCCACAAATGCGTATAATTACAATCCTCCGTGAGTACGTGTATGGTCGTGTCTTACTGGAATCCCTGAGGATGACGGAATGTCAGGCCTCCGCTGCAGGGTCGGAGTGAACTCGTGGCTCACATACCTTTCGGTTTATCATTCCAGGGCCGTTATCGTGGTGAGCCGGGCTTTGGGGTGTTACCAGGCGTTGTCTTCGGCTGTGAGGGTACTATCCTTGGCGCGGTGATGATGTCCTCATCCGAGTCCTGCGGTCGTCCGCCGGGACTGCCATGCTGGCGGCGGGGCTGGGAGGGGACAATGTGGTGCGGCGTGGCAAGCTCTTCGTCTGGCATGTCTTTCGGTTGGGGGTCTTGAGTAGGAGCCGACAGGTTTAGAGATGGAGTAGCGTAGTATGAAGAGTGGGTAGAAGGGAAGATATGGTGCTGAGGGCTGCCTTGCTCGAGCTGACATGGTCGTAATGGGCATTATATATAGCCTTCGGTTTGAGGCCTCATTTGGTTGGGTATCTTTTGACGCGATTTCATGAATTGATTTATCCGCGAGCTGTGCGCAGGCACTGGTGCGAGACCCGCCGAATCCAGATGAAACGAAGGTGAGATTTGTGCGTCAAAAACGGCCGTGGGTCGAAGGGGAGGGTTTTCGGTCACTCATGCGTGGTTGACTCCTGATGATCGAGTTTCCATCCGGCAGGACATCCGAATTTGCGGTATCTTCCTTTGAGTGGTGCACTCACAACGGGTCGCTTGAGGACACCAGAACCATTCATCCCCGACGCGTTCCGGTGGTTCGGAACTCACCCTCCCCGTTGGGCCTCGCCGCTGCCCGTTTCCCTAGCAGTACACAGATCCAGCGATCGATACGATTTAGGTCGAACGTCGTCATCGACATGGCAGGCCTTTCGGGTACTCGTGGCGGGTTGCAAGCTTGCCCGCCCTCTCTCCAATGCCAAAATAGCGCGGGGTTAAGAAAACATACCACGCTTAACTGTCGGTACGAGCTTCCGTTATTGAAGCGCCATTTTATGAACCTAGCTTTTCGTCGGCGGAATAATCTTCGAGGCAAGACGAAGAGGTGGCCCAGGACTCCGAAGCCAAGCTTCACCCATCGAGCCCCCTGATTCGCTGACCCCGCTTCAAGGGAGAGGGGAAAGCTTACAAGTCTAAGTGGTTGTTGATTGGCGTTGACGCTTTGCATCAAACGACCGCCTCGAGACCACTGCTGTTAACTGGCCTTTGGAGTGTCAAAATTGTCGACAAGCGGGACTGTCTTGGTTAATCCCCGGTTGCTACAAGAAGAAAGATGTTGCCCGCACGTTCTATCTACACAAGGCAGCGAAAGTGTGACGGTCTGTATTCCATAATTGCCGTGAGACGTTTTCTGGCCATGGCCCAATAATCTCAAGCCCCTAGCAAACTGAGACGTTTCTACAGCCCCATGTCTTCGGCGTGGTCTCGTAAAAAAGGCTCAACTTCGAGCCTTCAAGGCCGTGTCAATGTCGCCCCAGCAACAGAGCAACATAGAGCCATCTCCGCCACGAGAGTTCACCTCTGTCGCGCTGCTTTAGTTGTTCATCGTAATCAGGCTTCCTTATCTGCTCCATCTGACTTTCAAGCTACGTAAATTTCTCCGAAGAACCGTCGTTTTTCTTGCCGCGGACTGGCCGTGGGGTCCCAATGCTTGGCCGTTCCGTCTAATCGGCGATCCCCAGCTAAACCTACGCTTTCTACTCCGCCGAGGTTTGCAACCGCTTTCTGTTGGAGCAAGCGTTGCCTCCTCACCACTCTGCTGGTGATCGCCTGACAAGCGGGTATTTGACGTCTCCCAGCGCAACAGGTTGGCCGCACTTGTTTGCAGCAATACACGTGCTATAACTCGTTTTTACCACGAGAATCTGGTGACTATGGCACAGCCCAAGCGGTCTCATAGAATGGGACCGGTTCGGGCATCGGTGACTGCGAAACCAGAGGCGAAATCCAACACGCATAAACGAGGACCCTTGAGTAACACTCTCATAAGACCTCGAAATTACCGAAAATCCGAAATCAGCATTGCACCATGTGTTCTAATTTTATTTCGGAATATCGGCACGAGCCCACGATGGACCTCATTTGCTTTGGGGTTTTCAGCATCGCCCCCGAATCAGATTTGACGTATAGACTTCTCCGTCCCTAGGATCGAGCTCAAGACTCTCGATGACATCGCGGGGGTTCTGCCTGAAGAGAATTCGGCCCTGTGGGCATAAGTAGATTTTAAGCCATCTGATATTTGGCCTCGGCCCTGAAGTCAAAAATCTCTGAGAGAGGTCTAGGATCGCAATGTTCAGGCAACCGAGCTGTCTTCTCTCCAACCCAGAAGCCACGCTTGGAAAGGCACCACGGAGGTCTTGTACTTGCAAATGGCTGCAAGCAACAATGATACATCCCATTAAGCAAGAGCAACGAGGTCCTGTCAATGGATTTTGCGGGAGGAACGCCGACCTCTCCGGAATGCTAAAAGGCTAATTTGCACGCGACTCTTATCTTCAGTAATGATGATAGGCAGTGTCATGTGGGAGCTCCCCACACGGTTTACGCACAGTCTTCTCGAGGACAGGGGTAGGCACTCCTCGCTGCCCTAGCCTCGTAGCCTCTGAGTTGAACTATGGCCGATAGAATTCAACAGGGGTCGCAAAAGCTTCCGTGTTGTGGCATGATCAACCATCCTGTAGCCTCCATGCAATCGGAAATGCAGCTCAAGCACGCGACGGCCCTTTAGGGCCGGGACAGGAACTGAGAAGGCGTCTCAGAGCTCTTCCTATTACCTATCTTATGCTAGTAGTGTAGATCTGTAGATGCAAATAGCGATATCTCGCTAGGTTCGCTGGTTGGTGGAGGCAGGCGCACGTCGGACTGGCTTTGATGTGCTATAATTGAACCAAGGCCTCATAAGGGTCCTAGAAAGTGTTGAGCCTATTGACTGAGTGTTGTTCATTGATGTGTTTGATTGCGCTGGCGCAGAATCTCCAGCAGCCGTGCCAGCTCCCACGGCGGGATTGACTATGACTCCAAACTTATCAGACCAAAGGAAAGTAACCAAGCTCTTTATGAGGCTCTTCATAATAGCTTCATGGCTCAAGGCTTTCGACACAGTTGCAGCATCCAGTTGATCACCCCGGCCGCAGGAAGTTCTTCGACCTCCCTCGGGGGTGCAAGAACCGCCGTCTCCTGACACAATCGCCTGAAGAGATGGCAACTGTGAACTCTGATTTAGAGTCATCACCAGATTTGATCTGCTTCCGCATTTCTCTTCGATGACTCCATGGAATTTGCCGCCTGATTTGTCGACGGCGATCCGAGATCAACAATTCCAGGTGGCTACCCCAAGGACCCTGAAGACCACGAGAGAAGCCAGATATCTCGAATGACCATTGGAAGATTTTAATGGTGAACCTTTACTATATTCTGCCTCTGGGTCCCATCACGACAGAGTGCCTCGATGTCTGTGTATCTGCAATCCACTCGTATTCCCAATGCCCCAAGCCGTTTCCTCCAGTTAAAGAAGTCCGTCGGGGTAGATATGGCCCGCTTGGATTGGTGCTGTAAATTTCAAAGCCATCAAGTCCTGGGTTATTCTTGTCTTTTGCGAGTTTCTCTGGTGACTAATCTCGAAATGTGATCCAGTACCCCCAGTCACCCACCTTTCAGGGCCTGCACGACCAGTGTACAAGAGATTTCTAAAAGGTGTAAAAATAAACCATTCTATTAACCTGTCCGTTTATCTGTGGCTTGAAACAGAAGCCCGGTGGCCAGAGACCCGGTGCACGTCCAGCCCTTGAGAACCCACTGGCAACTTCACCCCTAAGCAGACAAGCACCCCTTTTACTCTCGTTAACGCAAATGATGCCGGGAGTCTGAACGATATCCGGTGTTACAAGATCGGACAACACGTCAGCTTGTCGTCTCGGACTTGCCCTTTTCGGACGATCCCAAACCCGAATATCTTCCAGTAAGCCGGACGCCATCGGCTAGCGGACTATTTACTGTGGATGCAGAACACGTCATGAATGTCTTTTAGAAGAGAATACGCTCGACGGAATCTCAGACGAGGTTTCTAGCTTGCTATGAACAAGTGACAGCTACAATAGCACAATTGTCGGCAGTATGGAAGCCCGGTGACTCGGGACCATGTTCTGCGAGGCAACTGGCACCATCTAGGGTCGTATGCTTCTCCAATTAGTGAGTTTTAGTGGTCTGAGAATAACCGCAACGGGGTGAGGCTGGCAGGATTCCATGAGGTAGAATCTAGACAGCTCGGCGCGTAAGATGTTGGTCATGCGACTCGGATGCTTGCACGGTCATACAAATTCCATTCAGCAACGGACAATTTAAACAATTTAGGAAGGTATTGCTCTGGATAAACTGAAGACATAAGCGGTGGGGAGAAAGTTCATTATTTGGAGCCTCAATCCTTACCTTTCTGGGCCAAGCTGAATGGGATCGCCTCGGCTCTGGAGTTGAGTCGCTCCGAATTTCTGGACATGGGCCGGTATTTGAAGTATCTAGCCGAAGGTTTGCGGACCGGCGTGACAAGCGGGGGAGATGCAATCTCGAAACGGGTTGAGCGCTTCGTCTCCATCGGATCGCCCGATGAAAGCATGGCGCCATTTGCCACCGGCCAAATTCGATCACTTCTTGATAGGATCCCCCACCAATTCAAGCTGTATCCGGTAAAGTCGAGAAAATAGGCCTTTCTAGGATAACGAGGGTAGCGGATATACCTCATCCGTATCCTGATCCAGAGCAACGGCAACGACATGCATTTGAATTCATTCCCGCTCGGCTATCAGGCTGCTATCAATCGAGTAAGAGTTCCCCCATTTGAAGAATGAGATACCACTCCTCGTCATCGAGTCGACGAAATGGAGATTGGATGGTTTCCGCGTTCTCCGCTCTCTCCACTCCATCCATTGTTAGCTTCATTACCGACTCGACTAGCCCTTTCTTGACACCGGCCCTCCTCTCTATCTCTGTTGCGTCTTCATCTTCAGTAGCTTCGGTGGAAGACGGCAATGGCCGGCGAGAGACAATGGGGAACGCAAGCCGGAAGACGGAACATATGAAACGGATGGCATCCCTCCTAACAGTCCACCATTCCGCAGATCGATCTGAATCCGGACTGGCGACCTCTTCCTCCGCTGAAGCTTCAGTTGAGCTAAGACGTGCAGTCGATGGGTCAACTCGAATCAACTCTAGGATTTCCTGGATGCCAGAGCTTGCAGCAACAGAGGCGACAGTCCACAGAGTTGCCGATTCGCTTGACTGTGGGTGCTCCAGGAGGACGGCTATTATTCCGTAGAGGAGAGATAGGAGACTGGAGCCAAGGTTATGCTGACTTCCGCTGTGGCTCAGCCGTGACACTGCTGCTAGAGACACGGTCTTGAAGGCGGCCATGGTGGGCTGGACGATGGAGCTAGCCAGCCTGGTCCCAAGATCTTGTTCACCACACGCGCCTTCGCGTCCATTGACCCGGTTTGAATCTTCTACAACATCAAGGAGGCCGAATATGGCAACTTGCAGTGCCTCGAGGCGAGTTAGGAGATCTTGCTGTTGAGTTGGACGAGACTCTGGACGCATGGAGCTCTCGGGGCTCGAGATTACCTGAACTATAGAGTCGAGAATCTTCCCCAGTATCCTAATGCTTTGGGCTACCGGGTAAGGAGGCGTCGCCGGACCAGCTCCATTCGCCGCTGTGGAAGTTCGTTGCCGAAGGTTGGCTCGACAGCTACCCAGTTTATAAAGGTGCTTGGCATCGTCAACAGAAACGTCGCGTTCTGCAACGTAGAGAACAATTAAGCTTCGATGAGTAGAATTCCTCAAGCAATCTGGGCGCACCTTTGGCAAGGATATCCATGGCTCGGAAGAAAACATCGTTGGGGACGGGATCAGGATCGTCATCAAGGTCATTGACAGACTCAAGAGGCAAAGTCGCAGTTTTGGCTGAGCTGCCAAGTTGTTCTAATTCATTATGGGAGACTTTGAGGCGCGAGGACACGTCCGTCTTCGAGTTCTGATTCTGCCGTTTCTTTCCATTCGGTTTCTTCCGTTTGGCCTTCACGTCTACAAATCGAGACTCTGTTGTTACTTAACTTAAAAAGGGGTTTATAGTGGGTCTTCCTACTAGGTTCGATTTGTTCGTGCCCTTGGTCTGAGGCAGGAGGGGTATGGTCTGGTTGTTTACCCTGTTCCAGCAACGCTGCGGGTGTGGGTTCAGAGCTCCTAGGGTGAAGCCTACCATAGCGAGATGCAAGGGATGCACAATAGTCTGCACATTCGATAAAATTAGCAATCGCTTAGGACAGAACCTGGCTAGTTTACCGTGTATGTTAACGGTCTTGGGTTTGTGTCGGAGAAGGCCGACCATCTGGAAGGTGCGGCATTCAACAATCTTGCGAAGTGGCGAAAGTGGATCAAACACACCAGTAGCAGTTGCACGTTCATGCGCTTTGCGTGGAGTTGTGTGAGCTGTGTGGCCCAATGTTCGTGGGTGGTCCAGTTGAGAACTAAACCGTGACGTTTGTGATGTCACGCGCTCCCCGTGACCAGGCCTCACCCAGCTCCAACCATCCCAAACTAGAGGCTCGAATCGAACACATTATGTCGGCGGGTGGTATCTCCAGGCGCGCAATGTTTTTGCCACTCCCGCAGGCAAATTCACCGCGAGTCGGTGAGCCGCCGGGTTCGGTCAGAGGTCCGCTAAACCATAAGCGGCTAAGTCTGCGTACGTAAGCCGGCGGAACGGACCACAATCGGTGTACTCCGAGACAGTGACGGAGCATGCCCGAAGCCACCAACTCCAAAGCTCTCACTTAGCCAATAGCGCCACTCGGACCCACTCCTTGACTATACACAGTTGGTACTAGGGACTCGGCGATGAAATACCGTGACTAGCTCTCGGTGCTTGGCCGCCGCAGCTCTGCTCCTCCCAGCAGTATATTAGGGAGTCACTCCAACCCTCGACTCAAGGCTCATCATCTCCTCACTAGTCGCTTACAACACTTCTAAACCTACCTCACCTACACAATTTTCTCCACGCTCGAATACCATGAAGGTCCTCGCTATCGGTGCCTCTCGCAACATTGGCTATTTCGCCACTCTCAACCTCCTCAAGGCTGGCAACACTGTCGTCTTCCAGCTTCGCAATGTTTCGGCTTTCGATGACGATGCAGAGATGCAACCGTTCGTCAAGTCTGGTCAGGCAAAGCTGGTGAAAGGAGACGCTCTCGTCCAGGAAGACGCCCGCACAGCCTGGACGGAGGCGAACGCGGATGGTGTACCTGTCGACGTTGTTCTGCTCACTGTTGGTAAGTCCTTCCACTCGTTAAATCTTGAGAAAGTTACATATTTTAACCCCCCATCCTATCATCCTTCAAAGGCGGAGCAGCAAAATTCACCCTCACCAAAGGCTTCGTCATCAACCCTCCAAACCTCTGCACGAGCGCCCTCGTCAACATTCTCTCCGTCATCCCACACGACCTTTCAACTCAACCAAAGATTGTCGCAGTAACATCCAACGGCATAACAGCCAAGTCTCACCAGGGTATCCCGTTCCTCGCGAAAGGGTTCTATGCCCTCATCACAGTCCCTCATGCCGATAAACTCGGAATGGAGAAAGCAATTCATTGGTCCGCTGGATGGCCGTGGAAGGAAGAGCAACCCGAAGCACACATCCTGCCACAAGGATGGCAAGAGCAGCTGGGTGGCAAACCTGGGTGGCTCAAGTCGGTTGTCGTCGTCAGGCCGGCGATCCTAACGGATGGAGAGGAAGTTGGCAAGTACAAAGTCGGACAGGAAATTCCTGGTCTGTGGACTGTGAGCCGGAAGGACGTGGGCCACTTCATCTCAAACGATGTCCTGAAGGATTGGTCGAAGTGGGAGGGAAAAGCAGTTTCGGTCGGATACTAATTCCGCGATAATTCAATGGTGTAGGCTCACGTCAGGAATTCGAAAGGACAAGATACATTAGGTCCATGTAATAGTCGATGTACTATGTTGTACGCTTTTATGTATATCACCTTCAGTGTTGTCAACTATTGATACTGTTCGAACTTTGCAGGTGTTTCGATTGCGAGTCGACGAAGGTTATATCGCGACTTTAAAAGGGTGAACTGGGCGGTGGAAGTGGTGTCGGCGAAAGTTCGTCCAAGCCAACGCTCAAATCTCCGTCCAACGCGTCTGCCGCACCAACAACGGTGCGAATATCATGATTTAAGGGGTCAGGGTCGATCTTTGTCGTAAGGCTTTTGAGCGCCACCTCGAATCTGGCATTGCACACAAACGCAAGATTGGAGAGGAAGTCCCGGATTGACGACCACCTCCCTGGGAGTTTTACGTCTTCCTCAAACGAGAGGATACTTTTCTTGTGCAGGTATGGGACCCGTGCTTGAGAGGACCGAAGTAGGGCGAGGCAGTCACCACACCAGTGCAGCGCCTCCTCTTCTTGCGCGGACATGCTTTCAGACCTTTCGTATCTCGCAAACTTGCAAACCATGTACATCCCAACCCAGAAAAGGGATTCCACGTCATGATGGATTGCAGACACAGGCGTGTAAAGCTTGGTCTTATGGAAAATGGTCGCGATGAAGGGTAGTGTTCCCTTCATGGAAGAGTAAGCGTGGAGCCGATGGACGCAAATAACGCACCTACAGTCATATGGTCGTGCTTCACGGAGGAAGTAAGGGGCTGTTTGGTTTCAGGATCGATCCTCATGGCGAGCCCAAAGTCGGTGAGGAAAGCGCGGTGATCGGGAATAGCGTTCTCATAGGAGGAGATGAGGATATTACCTTCGTAGATGTCGGCGTGAAGGATGTTGCGATCGTCAAGGCTTCGAAAGCTACAAAAGGTGATTTTGGTACAAAGCCAAGGGGATGACACGATGACATACCTATGGCAATGTCGCGAGTAACGTGGACGAGTTGTCTTAGAGTTTTAATCCGAGACAGAGGTAATCCTACCTCCTTGATGACAAACCGGACCAAGACTCGGTGACAGAGATCGCTCAAGGCAGGGGCATCCCCTTCAGATACCTCCCGTTCTAGAACAGGTGAATTTCTCGATGCTTGGATCCAAGTGGCGTGAACATCCTGGGGCTCTATCGGCAATGAAGCACGTCGAGTGCGATCGAGATCTTCGAAGTGGATCATGTGAGCAATCCCGTACTCAATGTCTTTGGTCTGCTCATAGAACCATGCTTCTTTGGGGCGATCTTCGTCATGCCAATTCTGCTTGATGACATTGTAGATGGACGAAGGCCCTGACTCCGTAATCAACTGGGCCTTCCATTACCTGGTCGAACGAGAGAAAAGCAGGTCGCGTGATTCATAAAGAAAATCGTCGTCGAGCAGATAACGGAGGGGTTCTTTGATCGCCGTATGGCTAGATTCCTGAAGATCGTCCGCCACTTCGCAGGGTGTAATTGTACGAGTGGTTCGGATTCCACGGTTGCCTTGGGTTAATTGTGAATGAAGAACTCGACCAGCGTTGGAGAAGGTCAGATCGTACCCCAACTGAGCGGGGGACATGCATGCTAGCCGTTCGACCACGTTGATGAAGTTTGAAGGATCTTCGTGATAGTTGATGCTTGGTGTGACGTAGCAAACGGCGGAGTCCCACCTGGCTATTCTGAACTCGTTTTCGGTGATGGTGAGCGTGAAGAGAAAGCTCCGGTCGAACTGCTCCAGCTTCATGCAATGCGCATACTGAGCCGTTCAAATGGAAGGGGTCTCAATGTCACGTCCGACTTGGATGGCGACTTTGATGTCCTTCCAGCCAAGTGGGTTTGGAAGCCGGGGGTCCTCTGAGGGAAGCAGGACGAGAGCCAAGTCAGGTCCGAAGGAGTCTGCGTCCTGTTGCCGGGTATATTGCGGGACCCTGTCAGGTACAACGACAAACCGTCGCCGAAGGTTGAGACGAGGCCCAGTCTGGGACCGCGAAAGGTCGCATTCCGTTGAGGAAGGACCATCGCGTCCAGCATTCCCCGGAGGCCAAGTTTGCTCTGCTTCTGGCCACTCCTTGTCGATTTTGTCCACCCCGTCGATGTTCCCGAGGGTTTGTCGGTAAAAGTGGTTGATGAAGGTGAGGAGGGATGCCAGTGGTTCGCATAGGTCTGCTTCGGACTCGGCTCCGGCCACGAGTTGGTCGAACTGCCTCTTGGTTGGGTTATAGACGGGCAGGCGGCCGAGAATCGGCGCCCAAATGGCCTCGAACCCGTCGCCGTCCGGGTGATGCTCGCCATTCAGGGCACAAAGCTCGGCCTGGACCTGTGAGTTGATTGTGTTTAGGAAGGAGGCGGATGTGGGGTCTTTGAGTGCGTCCAGGCACGCTTGCGCCGAAGCTCCTGGCACACCTCCCAAAAAGGTGTGGAAGAACCGATCCGGGTCGATTTTAAGGACCCTCTGGTCGAGCTCTTGTGCGAATACCAAATCTAGACTATCCTTTCAGTCGGAAATTGGGGGTTGGGGGATTAGAAAAAATGCGTCGGCCACTAGTTGCAATCTCTGGTTACCTGTTCGTCGTCCTCCCAAGATTCCCAGCTTCTTGCAGTAGTCGGCTGAGACATGAGATTTGCGGTCTACTTGGGCGGAGGGAGACGGAGGGGGCGCGTCAGAGCTGGTCGAAGTTCTGGAAACAGACGCGAGGGACGTGGGAGTGTTTTGGCCAGGAGTCGACTCCCTTGCGCCCTCGGGAACGCTGCCTCTGAGGCACCATCCGGGACGTTCAATAAGTCAGTACCTCTTCCAAACAGAAGGGATTTATCAGCGACCCTTCAGCAGGGGTGACTCATTAAAAATAGCTACTACTCAAGGGGGGTTAGCAATTGCGACTCCAGTTCGAATTCGTACATCGCTTCAAGTCGAAAGGGCAGGAACTAGATACTGTAGATGCTGCACAACGTAAATAGTGGCAAAAAAGACCAAATATGGCTAAAAGTTCCAGCGTTACTAATCGAGTCTAGAGTTCTTGATCTGCCTCGCTACTTGCTCCCTTGCGGCTCCACTTGCTACGCTCGCGAGTGCCAGAAAGGTTGTCGCGACGGCCTTGATAAGAAGCATTGCCATCGTCCCACCTTCGTGTGCCCTTGCTAGTGGCACTGGTACTGGTAGCCCCCTCAGACTGTACCGGGGGTTGGGACGTGGACCGTGAACTGGGCAATGGAAGGGGTGTAGGCGCGGGTGCGTCCAAGCCAGCGCTTGAGTCTCCGTTTAATACCGCGTCTGCCGCACTGACAACGGCGCGAAGATCATGATTTAAAGGGTCAGGGTCGGCATTTGCCGCAAGCTTTTCGCGTGCCACCTGGAATCTGGCATCGCAGACGAATGCGACGTTTGAAAGGAAGTCCCGGATTGAGAACCACCTTCCTGGGAACTTAACGTCCGTTTTGAATGAGAGGAGCGTCTGCTTCCGCAGGTATAGGATCTCGTCGTCGGAAGACCGAAGTAGAGCGAGGCCCTTATTGCACATTGCAATTTCCCCCTCTTCCTTCTCGGACATGTTTTCAGACCCTTCGCAGCTCGCAAACTTGAAAACTGTGTAAATCCCAACCAAGAATAGGGATTCCACGTCATGATGAATCATGGACAAAGGCGTGTAAGGTTCGTTGACACTGTGGAAAATGGTCGCGATGAAGGGTAGTGTCCCCTTCATGAAAGAATAAACGTGGACCCGATGACGTGAATAATGCACTTACAGTTATATGGTCGTGCTTCACGGAGGAAGGGAGAGGCAGTTTTGTGTTAGGATCGATCTTCATGGCGAGCCCAAAGTCGGTGAGAAAGGCGAGGTTGCCTTGGACAGCATCCTCATCGGCATAGAGAAGGATGTTTCCTTCGGATATGTCGCGGTGAAGGATGTTACGGTCGTAGAGGGCTTCAAGCGCTGTAGAAGTTGATTTTAGTACAGTATTTAAAGGAGATGATAAGAGCAAGTACCTATGGCGATGTCGCGAAAAACGTGGACGAGTTGTCTTGGAGTTTTAATCCGAGACAGAGGTAATCCTACCTCCTCGAGGACGAACCAAACCAAGACCCGGTGGCAGAGATTGTCCAACGCAGAAGCGTTCCCTTCATATTGCTTCCTTTCGAGGATGGTTTTTGTCGTCGATCCTCGGGTCCACGTGGCGAGGACATGGCGGGACTCTATCATCGACGATACCCCTCGCGTACGATCGAGATCTTCGAAGTGAATCATGTGAGCAGCCCCACGCGCAATGTCCTTGGTCTGCTCATAGAACCATGCTTCGTTGACGCGATCTTCGTCATGCCAATTCTGCTTGATGGCATTGTAGATGGGCGAAGGCCCCGACTCCGTAATCAACTGGGCCTTCCATACCCTTGTTGAACGAGAGAAAAGCAGGTCACAGGATTCACAAAGGAAATTGTCGTCGAGCAGGTAACGAACGGGTTCTTTGATCGCAGTATGGCTAGATTCCCGCAGGTCTTCTACCACTTCGCAAGGTGTGATTGTAAGGGTAGTTCGGATACCACGGTTGCTTTGGGCTGATTGTGAATGAAGAACTCGGCCAGCGTTAGAGAAGGTCTCATCGTACCCCAGCTGCGCAGGGGACATGCACGCTAGACGTCCGACCACGTGGATGAAGCTTGAAGGATCTTCGTGGTAGTTGATGCTTGGTGTGACGTAGAAAACGGTGGAGTCCCACCTGGATATCCTGAACTCGTTTTCGGTGATGGAGAGCGTGAAGAGAAAGTTCCGATCGAACTTCATACAATGCGCATACTGAGCCGTTTGAATGTGAGGGGTCTCGATGCTACGCTTGACTCGGATGGAGACTTTGATGTCCTTCCAGCCGAGTGGGTTTGGAAGCCACGGGTCCTCTGAGGGAAGCAAGACAAGAGCCAGGTCAGGTCGGAAGAAGTCCATGCCCTGTTTCCGGGTGTATTGCGGGACTTTGTCTGGTACAACGGCAAAGCGTCGTCGAAGGTTGAGACGAGGCTCAGCCTGGGACCTCGAAGGGCCGCATTCCGTCGAGGAAGCACCATCGCGTCCAGCATTCACCGGAGGCCAAGTTTGGGTTGCCTCTAGCCATTCCTTGTCGATTTTGTCCACCCCGTCGATGTTCCCGAGGGTTTGTCGGTAAAAGTGGTTGATGAAGGTGAGGAGAGATGCCAGTGGTTCGCATAGATCTGCTTCGTACTCGACTCCTGCCACAAGTTGGTCGAACTGCCTCTTGGCCTGGTTATAGGTGGGCAGACGGCCCAGAGTCGCGGCCCAAATGGCCTCGAACCCGTCTCTGTCCGGGTGATGCTCGCCGTTTAGGGCTTGAAGCTCGGCCTGGACCTGCGAGTTGATTGTGTTTTGGAAGGAGGCGGAATTTGGGTCTTTGAGTGCGTCCAAGCACGCTTGTACCGAAGCTCCTGGGACACCTCCCAAAAACGTGTGAAAGGACCGATCCGGGTCGATTTCAAAGACGTTCTGGTCGAGCTGTTGTGCAAATAACAAATCTATATTATCCTTTCGTTCGGAAATTGGGGGTTGGGGGATTAGAAAAAAAAGGTCGGCCAATAATTGCAATTTCTGGTTACCTGTTCGTCGTCTTCCCGAGGTTCCCAACTTCCTGTACTAGTACTAGTTGATTGAGACATGAGACTTGAGGTCTACTGGGGCGAAGGAGACGGAAAGGCGCGTCAGAGCTGGTCGAAGTTCTGGAGACAGACGCGAGGGACGTGGGAGTGTTTTGGCCAGGAGTCCGCTCTAGTTGTTCTTTGGCAAACACCAAAACACGCTCAGGAGTCAGAATGGTTCCTAGCTCAGCTAACGCATGCGATGGAGCGGGCGGGATCTGCCGCGCACGAGGCTGTGCCTTTTGTCTCAGCGTTTGTCCCAACACTTCCCTTTCCTTCCCCGAAATCGAATCCCCGTCTCTCTGAAGCATTCAATTTCTGGCAGAGATTCGAGTCTACTGTCTCTTCAGAACGTTGGCTCTTCTTGGGCGGCAAAACGAGCCTTGAAGTGGTCATACGAAGTCAGACGGTCCAAGGTACCTTTGGGGATGCTTTTACTCGCAGTCGGACCATGATTCTTCAGAACGACTATACTAACCATCACCATCATACAGATTTGGTGCCTTCGGACAGGGTACCTAAATATCTGTCCTGGTCGTCCCTCAAATTGATCCGGGAGCTGAGATGTGGACTGGCGAATTGGAGGCCCGAAGCGACTTGGAGCGAGTTCGTCGCAGCCATCCGAATTCCTTGGATCTTTATCCACCGCGTCCTGTCCACCTCGCACAATGCCGTCGATTTGGCAGTTGGGATCGATCTCTAGCTGCGTGCGTCTAGTACCACTTCGAGTTTGGTTGCTTGGAGAGGAAGTGTCGGGGGCTCACTTTTCTAGGAGATGAACGACTATTCATTCCAAACGAGATGAACGATTTTCTTTAGGCCTCATAGCGGGAATTCTTGGTATGAAATTCGCGTTAAGGACTCACGTGCACACAGTCTAACTGCGTCATTGAAGCGTCATTGATCGGTTGTAACCGTGGGGCTTGAGGCGGCCGTCTCATGCCGACCAGATCACGTGGCTTCCGCAAGTGTGCCAAGCTCGGCGATACCCTGCGGAGGCTTTGATACAAACGAGCCGAGGAGGGTTCGCCGTCCCAAGGACCATCCGAACAGCGCACCTTCTTTTTGATGGATCACAACCCTCCTCTCCTACCACCATCTCGCCTTCACCCAACACCCAACATCCGTCCCCAAGTATCATCGGCCATTCAAAAGGTGAAAAAAAGACAAACCAAAAAAAGAATATTAAAAACGTACAAGAACAAACACCGCTAGCGCGGGAATTGCTCTCCCAATTCAGTCGACCCGAACCGACAGCAAACAAGAGCTCCACCTCGTTTCTTTCGGCTCTATCTACCTTTTCGACAAGCGACGAACTACTTCCCTTCCCCCCCAACGCCTATTCAGCAGCGTTTCTATACCTGGCCTTTGCATCCGTTTTGTTGCGTGTGAGTGTGAAAACTCACCCTGTCCCATCAGTTGCGGCTTTCGTTGACGGCACCGATAACCATCAGATCCCTTCTCCCTCCTTTAGTCATCAGCCTCAAAGAGCGACTCGTCATTTCCCAACCTCCTCCACCTCTCGCCATGTTTCGAACTCCGGGTGCACTCTCCGGTGCTTGGACAGACCCACTTCCTCCAGGATCACCAGAACCAAAACCACAACCTATTCAACGTCCCGTCCTTTCCCTCGCTCAAGCCCACGCTCACGCTTTCAACACGCCAAAAGGCTGGGAAGCACCGGAACGGTCCCGAGTAACCAAGGATCTTTCTCCACCAAACCAAGACGCCATCTCTAGAGGCGGGAGTGACAAGCCTAAATGGATGATACCTTACAATCGATACGTTAGTGAAGACCTGCCATATACGCTCTGGGAAGCCGTGAGTCCGCCGTCGTCCGTTCGGGGTGCGCCGAGGTCGCCAGTCCCCCCTTCGTCATCCCGCTCCTCCATCAGCACCCCAGGCCGCATTCCACGCGCAGACGGGTCGGATATCTCCTGGGCTGCCAGGAGTGAACCTTGCAGCAGCGGCGCTTCTTCTTCTTATCGGACTGCCAGGAGACAGCAAACGACGTGGAAATGGACACAGGACATCACGGTGATTCCGGATCCTGACTATCCCGACGGACCACCGCCTTGTCTCTCTCCCCATCCATCATCAGTGTCGTCGAGGCGAAGCGCACAAATGAAGAGCAGCTGCCGGACCAACCCTGAAGACGCTGAGGGAGCCGCTATTGGAGATGAGAACGACAACGGGGAGTGCGTCATGGCCGAGAATTACTTTGACCTTCCCGTCGTTGCGGACCAAATTCCGAGGAGGTTAACCGTCTCCGAAGTTAGCGTCTTCGGGAGCGTCGGTACCGTGGAGACTGTCTGGGGGGCAAAGCAGCCCGAGTGCGGAATGTGCAGGTGTGAAGGGCCGAGAGTCCGATACAGGCTGCATGGAGAGACTTGCCCGCTGCATATCAGGTCCAGGAAGTGGGGTCCTGCCGCTTTGAAGGGTCAAGGCGACACATGAGGTCTCGTAAGTCGCGCTCTCTCCGATGGATCGTTTAATGACTCTGACGCGGCAATATTGATCAGGCCCTCCGCTCAACATCCTTCAACACTGAATGAAATGGAATGAAACTATACCAAAAAAATTTCCACACCGACAGCAATGTCCTATTTCCGCGAGCAATTTCGACATCATACACTCTCGCTTTTCTTCCGTCATTTTTTTTTGGGCTTTTGTGTAGGTTTCTCTTCAGGGTTCACTTGCGATATTCTTTCTCCGCTACTACCTTTTTTTCCTTCTCTCATCAACCCACACGATCATACACGGCTTTTTATCCTCTTGCATACAACTTCATCGTAAGTTATCATTGCAACTAATGTCGCTCAGCCCCCCTTTCCACAGAGGGGATCTGGCACCCCACCATCCTGCTACACGCTGTCTGTCTGTCTTGCTGCTTTTCGTCTGTCTTCTCTACATCGGGGATTTATTTGTATGCGGTACCGCCTTTAAACCTGGGAAAATGTGATGTTTTTGCCTTCCTCTCGCGAGAGCGCCAAATTCACGGGCCGGGTCCCAGCCCACGAGTCCACCCGAGGAACGACCAGTACGATTATTTGGACGAAATTTCAAAGGCCTCCAAGCATGACGGTGCCGGTATTACGGTCGTCCTGGCGCCGTTTCTGGCGCCGAGAAGGTGTACGAAACGGAGTTGTAATCGAGACTCCTAGGCTCGAATATAACACAGCTGCAATTCCCTGAATGAATATATCTCCCTCACGTCACGCTGCACACGTTGAAACTATGCTCAACCTATATGATACCATGCCTGAAGAGTTGCAGGAAGCAGGAGGAATCCCCCTTGGAATCGTCTGAACGGTACCGGCCTCAGGCTCAGATTAGTCAGATACCCCTTTCGCATTCCGTGTTGAACGACCCTTTTGCAGCAACCACTCCGGTCTTAGCCGTCGATTAGCATGAAGGCGCCCAGAGCATACTCGTTCATGGAAACCTACGTGTTCATCGACTGTGGTTTTAGTTGGCCACTCCTCATTTCCATTGTGAGGTCTGACCGTCTTGATGCGTCTCCCCCAAAGTCGAAATTATTCAGAGCTCTGGACCGATCAGTTACACGAGCAGCCTTAGACGTTCTTTGGAATTCTGCTTCAAACGCTTTCCGAGGTGCTCTTCACTTGAAAATCGAAACTAAGCGTCCAGCCTCGATTTCGAGCGAGGAGCCGCGGTCCAGCTGCGAATATTCCACAACAACCCCTCACGATACGTTGGACCGTCGACTTCATATGGGCACTTGGGGGCCCGTTTTGCCATTAGCAATCGCTGAGAATATGGGCTTGGTTTTGGCTGGCGGCGATTCCGAGGTCTTTACATCGAGCTAAGCCTGTTAGCGGAACGACGGAGGGAGTACGTGAAATAAGCAAGCAATGGCTAAAGACGACACGAAAACCTCCTCCAGACACAAAATCACCGATACAAATGATTAGACAGAGGGCTCCTTGGTTTGGGCGACGCCGGAAATGCCACTACGGCTCCCCCAGAAACACAACAAGGCGTCGATTCAGGCAGACCTAGCACTTTCCCCTCCCCCTTCCAGATGAACTGGGCTCTCGAACTCCCTCGGTTCGGGGGACAAAGGGTTGTGAACCAACGTTAAACGCGGTACCCGAACCGGTTGCCGAACGTCGACAATGCGGTCCGAGGACGCAGGTTCTGGCGTTCTAGATCCCCTCGATGACAATTTGTCGCTCTCTTCGTCTCGTTGGCTATCACGGGGCATTACTGAATGAGTCAGAGATAGCCGACCCTCGGCCCTATGAGAGAAAATCTTGCGAACCCGCAACGTGTCGTGCCTGTACTCGGGATACAAAGATACCCGGTCATTAAGGAGAGCCAAGGCCCTGGAGATACGACAGACTCGCGTCTCTGGTGGCGTATGAGGTCTTTTGGAAAGACAGTTATTGGCCTCGATTTCAAGGCAAGGAAAGCCCTCGAGGGATCGCAACTACCTTGAGGGGGACCAACTCACCCTGACTACAAATCATTCCAATAATCTCAAGCACTAGCGGTCATATTAGAGAGATATTTACACCCCCAACCATCCATCGAGGAACACGATAATGCGAAATCATTGCAGGATGGTTGCCGAATAGGGGAATTGATGGGACAAAACGTTCGGACAAAACGTTGAGACAAAAAGCACAGCCTTGTGTGTCAAGATCACGCGTGTTCCGTATAATGTGTTTGCTGAGTTAGAAAACGCTGCCGAACGTTTTTTGGGGCTCGCCAAAGAACAAAATGGAGGCGAGTCGTGGCCAAAACACTCCCACGCGGCTGCCCCAGAACGCGAACCAACTCTAACCTCCCTTTGACCGGACCTCAAGCTCCATGTCTCGATCCACAAGTATAAATAGCTGGGAATCTTGGGAGGATGATGAAGAGGTAACCGAAATATTTCCATTCATTCCATCATGCGTTCCTCTAACCCCCCAACCTCCCAAACCTCTCGGTCTCTCCATGCGTCCGGTCGCTCGCCGCACAAATCGCGGTCCGTGTCCGCCCAAATTTCCGAAAGAAAGGAAAATGTAGAACTTCTCCTTGCACGAGAGCTCGACGGGAGTGTCATTGAAATCGACCGGGACCACTTCTTCAAGACGTTTTTGGCAGGGAAGCCAGGGGCCTTGGCACGCGCGTGCTTGAACGCACTCCAGGACCCCAATTCCATATATTTCAAAAATACAGTAGAATCGCAAATTACAGCCGAACTCGACGCCCTAACGCAGGAGAAGGAGACGGAGAAGGAGAAGGAGAAGGAGAAGGAGGCGGAAAAGGGGAAGAAGACGGAGAAGAAAAAGAAGGAGGAGAAGGAGACGAAGACGGAGAAAGAGATGAAGCATCCGGATGCCGATGGCCTAGGGGACGATGCCACCGAAGACGTCATCCGGAACGCCATCCGGAACGCCATTTGGAGCCGCCTGCCCACGTATGACACCCACACCGAGCAGTTCCCCCTACTCGCAAACGTTGGTCGCGAAGATGGCCTATACAAACCACTGGCATCCCTTCTCACCTTCATCAACCACTTTTCCCGAAACTACCTCGAGAACGAAGACGGAGTGGATAGAATCGACAAGGCATGGCCAAAGGCAGTCCAAACTTGGCCTTTGGTGGACGCTGGAAGTGAAGGTGCTTCCTCAACGCAAAGCGACCCTCCGTCTGAAAATGGTTCGACTCGCTACCTTCGACGACGCTTCGTCGAAGTTCGCACAATCCCGCGGTACACCCGGCCACAAGACAGAGACGACTTCAAGCCCGACCTGGCTCTCGTCTTGCAGCGGTCAGAGAACCCCCGGCCTCCGAATCCGCTCGGCTGGAAGGACATCAAAGTCGCCATCGAAGTCAAGCCTCGCAACCAGACTCCCCACCGCCAAACGGCTCGGTATGCGCGTTGCATGAAGCTGGAGCAGTTCGACCGGCATTTTTTCTTCACGCTCACCATCACTGGAACAGAATTCAGGATAGCCAGATGGGACTCGGCAGCTTGTTACATCACGCCGAGCGTCGACTTCCATAAAGATCCCTTGAGCTTCATCCACGTCGTCGGACAGCTGGCGTGCATGTCACCCGAGCAGTTGGGGTATGATAAAACCTTCTCCAACGCTGGCCGAGTTCTTCATTCCGAATCAACCATAAGCAATTGTGGCATTCGAACCATCCTCACCATCACTCCCTGCGACGTCGTGGAAGACCTCCAGAAATCGGAAGACGGAGATGAAGCTGAAGCTAAAAACGAGGATGAAGACAAAGGCCAAGGTGAAGAGGAAGAGGACGAGGACGAAGCAGAGGAGGGCGAGGACGAAGCGGAGGGAGACGACGAGGAAGAGGACGAGGGTGGAGACAGGGACGGGGACGGGGACGAGGAAAAGGACGAGGAAGGCGAGGAAGAGGAAGAGGAAGAGGAAGAGGAAGAGGAGGAAGAAGACGACCTCAGCAATACGCCGCCCGATAACCCTATCAAGAAATCCTTTCAATATCTTCTCGACGACGATTTACTTTGTGATGCCCGCGATCTGCTTTTCTGTCGTTCGACCCGGGTGTGGAAGGCCCAGTTGATCACGGAGTCGGGGCAGTTGTCTCCCCCCAATGTCATCAAGCAGAATTGGCATGACGAAGACCGCATCAACGAAGCATGGTTCTATGAGCAGACCAAGGACATTACGCACGGGGTTGCTCACATGATCGCCTTCCAAGACCTCCATCGCACACGAGGGACATCGTCGTTGATAAAGTCCCGACATGTCCGTGCGACGTGGACCCTAGCATCGAAAACCAAAGCTAGCCTAAGAAGGGAGCCATATGGGCGCAATGCTCCTGCGTTGAAGAATCTCTGCCACCGGGTCTTGGTTCGGTTTGTTCTCAAGGAAGTAGGATTACCTCTGTCTCGGATTAAAACTCCAAGACAACTCGTCCACGTTATTCGCGACATTGCCCTAGGTATGTCGTCCTGTCATCTTCTTGGCTTACTGTACTAAACTCACCTTTTGCAGCTCTCGAAGCCCTCTACGACCGCGACATCCTTCACCGCGACATCTCCGAAGGAAATATCCTTCTCTCCTCCGATGAGAACGCTGCCCCAGGCAATCGCGCTTTCCTTACCGATTTTGGGCTCGCCATGAGGATCGATCGTAAAACAAAACGGCCTCTCCCTTCCTCCGTGAAACATGACTATATGACTGTATGTGTATTATTTGCGTCCATTGACTCCATGCTTATTCTCTTATGAAGGGGACGTTACCATTTATCGCGGTCATTTTCCACATGGCGACCAAAAGTTACACGCCTTTGTCTGTAATCCATCATGACGTGGAATCCCTTTTCTTGGTTGGGATGTACATGGTTTTCAAGTTTGCGAGCTGCGAAAAATCTGAAAGCATGTCCGCGGAAGACGAGGAGGCGCGTGACCGGTGTGGCGACTACCTCGACGTACTTCGGTCCTCCCAGCCACGGATCCTATGGCCGCACAAGAAAAGTATCCTCTCGTTTGAGGAAGACGTGACGCTCCCAGGGAGGTGGTCGTCAATCCGGGACTTCCTTTCCAAGGTTGCATTCGTGTGCAATGCCAGATTCAAGGTGGCACTCAAAAGCCTGACGGCCAAGACCGACCCTGACCCTTTACATCATGATCTTCGCATCGTTGTTGATATGGCGGATGCGTTGAACGGAGATTTGAGCGTTGGCTTGGACGCAGTTGCGCCGATACCCCTTCCACCGCCCAGTTTACAGACCGCGTCTCAACCTCCGGTACATTCTGAGCGTGCCATCAGTACAAGCGCCAGCAACAAAGGCAAACGAAGGCGAGAGGATGAAAATGCTACTTATCAAGGCCGCCCTGACAACCTTTCTGGCACTCGAGAGTGTAGCAAGCGGATCCGCAAGGGAGCAAGTAGCGAGGCAGACCAAGAATCATAGATTCGATCAGTTACGCCGAAAATCCTAGACATCTCTTTGTTTTTCTCGTTGTCACTACTTACATTGTGCAGTATCTTCAGTATCCGGTTCCATGCCACCCTTAGTGCCTGAAGCGATATATGAACTGGCGTCACAATTGCTAACCCTCCTGAGTAGTGGCTAATTCTGGTGGTCCACTCCCCAACTTGGGGCTTGCTAAGAAACCCCTTCTGATGGGAAGGGGCATATAGTACCGACTGATTGATCTGCTCGGGTGCCGCGTCGGGGGCAGCGTGTTTTTGCCATCTCCACAGAGTCTGAGAATGAAATCACGAGTTTGCTCGTTAGAGCCGACTCCTGGCCAAAACACTCCCACGTCCCTCGCGTCTGTTTCCAGAACTTCGACCAGCTCTACATACGCCCCCGGGTCTTCCTCCGCCCGAGTAGACCTCAAATCCCATGTCCCAATCAACTGATGCAAGAAGCTGGAAATCTTCGGAGGACGACGAACAGGTAATCAGAAATTGCAATTATTTGCCAAACGCTTTTTTTTCCCTCTAATTCCCCAACCCTCGATTTCTGACCGAAAGGATAATCTGAATCTGCTATTCGCGCAAGAGCTCGACCAGAACGTCCTTGAAATCGACCCGGGTCGATTCTTCCACACCTTCTTGGGAGGTGTACCAGGAACTTCGGCGCAGGCGTGCTTGGACGCACTCAAAGACCCCAATTCCGCCTCCTTCCTAAACACAATCAACTCGCAGATCCAGACCGAGCTCCACGCCCTGAGCGGCGGGCATCATCCGGAAGGCGACGGGCTCGAGGCCATTTGGGCGGCGATTCTCGGCCGCCTGCCTACCTGTAACCCAACCAAGAGGCAGTTCGACCAACTCGTGGCAGGAGCCGAGTCGGAAGCAGACCTATGCGAACCACTGGCATCCCTCCTCACCTTCATCAACCTTCGACGACGGTTTGTCGTTGTACCTAACGGAGTCCCGCAATACACCCGGCAACAGGACGCAGACTCCTTCCGACCTGACCTGGCTCTCGTCCTGCTGTCCTCAGAGGACACGCGGCTTCCAAACCCACTCGGCTGGAAGGACGTCAAAGTCGCCATCCAAGTCAAGCGTAAAATTGAGACTCCTCACATCCAAATGGCTCAATATGCGCATTGTATGAAGCTGGAGCAGTTCGACCGGAGCTTTCTCTTCACACTCACCATCACCGAAAACGAGTTCAGGATAGCCAGGTGGGACTCCGCCGTTTGTTACGTCACACCAAGTATCAACTACCACGAAGATCCTTCAAGCTTCATCCATGTGGTTGGACGGCTGGCGTGCATGTCCCCCGCGCAGCTGGGGTACGATGAAACCTTCTCCAACGCTGGCCGAGTCCTTCATTCACAATCAACCCAAAGCAATCGTGGCATCCTAACTACTCTTACAATCACACCTTGCGAAGTGGTAGAAGACCTTCAGGAATCTAGCCATACGGCGATCAAAGAACCCATTCGTTATCTGCTCGACGACGATTTCCTTTGTGAATCCCGCGATGTGCTTTTCTCTCGTTCGACAAGGGTATGGAAGGCCTGGTTGATCACGGAGTCGGGGCTTTCGTCTCTCCCCAATGCCATCAAGCAGAATTGGCATGATGAAGATCGCACCAACGAAGCATGGTTCTATGAGCAGACCAAACACATCGAGCACGGGATTGCCCACATGATCCACTTCGAAGATCTCGATCGCACTCGACTTGCTTCATTGCCGATAGAGCCCCAGAATGTTCAGGCCACTTGGATCCAAGAATCGAGACATTCACCTGTCTTAGAACGGGAGGTATCCGAAGGGGATGCTCTTGTGTTGAACGATCTCCGTCACCGGGTTCTGGTTCGGCTTGTTGTCAAGGAAGTAGGATTACCTCTGTCTCGGATTAAAACTCCGAGACAACTCGTCCACGTTATTCGCGACATTGCCATCGGTATGTCATCGTGTCATTTCCTTGGTTTATTGTACTAAAATCACGTTTTGCAGCTCTCGAAGCCCTATACAACTGCAACATCCTCCATCGTGACATCTCCGAAGGAAATATCCTTCTCTCCTCCGATGAGAACGCTGCCCCAGGCAGCCGCGCTTTCCTCGCCGATTTTGGTCTGGCCACGAGGATCAATCCTGAAACGAAACAGCCCCTTACTTCCTCCATGAAGCACGACCATATGACTGTAGGTGCATTATTTGCGTCCATCGACTGCACGCTTATTCTTCCATGAAGGGGACACTACCCTTCATCGCGACCATTTTCCATTGGACCGAACTTTACACGCCTTTGTCTGTGATCCATCATGACGTAGAATCCCTATTCCTGGTTGGGATCTACATGGTTTTCAAGTTTGCGAGCTGTGAAGGATCGGGAAGCGCGTCCACACGATGCCGTAAATCCCTCGCCGCACTTCGGTCTTCCGATACATGGCTGCTATGGCTGCAGAAGCAAGCGATCCTCTCGTTTCAGGACCACAACTTTCTACTCCCAGGACGGTGGTTCTCCATCCGGACCTTCCTTTCCGAGGTTGCGTTTGTCTGCGGTGCCAGATTCAATGTGGCACTCAGAAACCTTGCGGCAGAGACCAATCCTGACATTTCAAATCATGATATTCGCACTATTGTTGGTGCGGCAAACGCGCTGGATGGAGAGTCAAGTGTTGGTTTGGACGAACCCGCGATTTAACGCCCCAGTTCACCGCCCGTGTCTCACCTCCTGGTACAATGCGAGCCGAATACCGATACAAGTACTAACAACAAAGACAAAAAAAGGCGAAACGATGATGATTCCGACTACGATGACAGTCTTGACAGCGTTTCTGGCACTCCTGCGCGTAGCAAGCGGAGCTGCACGGGAGTACGTAGCGAGGAACTCAATCAGCATTGGCAACCCCGCGACTGTTAGATGTCCTTTTTTTTTCCGGGGCCGCTACTTACGCCATGCATTATATATCTTCAGTGTCTGATTATATGCCCTTATGAGTTGTTGTGCACACGCAACTGGCACCCCAATCGCTAATCCTATTAGTGGTCTGAGCCATCAAGCACAAAAAGGACCTAAATTGCGTGTCAGGAACTTTCGTTTGCCGTCGTCTGCTTGGCCGTTTGGTCGCTCGGTGTCGTATTCTAGTGAGACCCCGAACCTCCGTTCATATGTATACCTTCCATTCCAGCGGTTGTGAAACAACATAAATGGGGACACAAAGGGCAATGAACGCCCGGACAAGCGAACGGTTAGAGAAAGAATGAAAGCAACTTCACTTAGTCGAACACATTAAACGAGCCGGTTCCATGACATTAAACCTGGCAAGACCGGAATAAACCGCGTACGGATTAGGGCCACTTTCATCGTCCATCGCATAGTTTCGGACAACAATCCACACTGCTTGTTCAACATCACACCGGGCCACCCATTCACAGTCAACTGAGTCTATATCGTGACATTTTATGAACCTTGTTTCAACGCCTCCTCACGATCCAGAACCGAACGGTCAAGCTTAATCAATATAGTGGTTCGAAGTGGGTGTTGGTCCGTTGGAACAGAATGTGCTGTCACTCTAGCCGGCTAAATCCGTTTCAAAAGTGCTCAGCAGACCCGCAAGGCGGTACGATAGCTAACATAGTCAACACTTACAAAACAAAGTCCATCAAGGACCGCTTCTACTATTCCCGCTGTAAACGCCGAACAGCTGAGCTGGCTCATTTCTTTCGGAATGGATATGTGGCGCGTTATCGGTGGGTCGTTGTCGATAACCATGTCTATTAGCCGCGATTCATCTCGTCAGTCGAACGACCTGGGGCACATCAGCACCACATTCGAGACTTTATAGAACGCACATTCATCGTCATTCTCGACGCTCTTCTCAATCGCATCAGCAGATTTCCCGAATAGTTGGCGCCAGAGGACAGTATGAATCCACATCAAAGCTGGTAGGAACCGCGTTTCGCGCTTCGGAGCTTTCGTAGTCGATTCTGCTCTCCAGATTGTCGCTTCCAGCATGCGCGAGCCGACCCGGTACCCAAGAGTGTTGAGCCTAAATCGAGACCGAACAACACGGTATCAGCTCCATCTCTTCCCAGCTCGCGCGAGATCATTTGCCTTCGCTCAAGATCACCGATACCAGAAACTCGCTTCTGAGTGTATTGAACAACTTCAGAGAACATAAATGCCCAAGCGCTCAAGGACACCTCCGCCATGCGGGTCTTGTTGAGATTTCGATCATAGATTGTGTTCGTCCGTTTCGTAGCGACATTTAAACCACTACTTGCGAGAGTTGTACCAGTTCCTACTGAAATTGGGCGGCCGACCGTCGATGTGGGTCTACTTCCCAGCGAGGATGAAGGGCGGGTCCCTGTCGAGGGTTGGAAATGTTAGGTGCGCGTTGCTCGAGATGCCGTGTAAGAGTATCCCACCAGCTAAATCCACAGAGGATTGGGAAGATGTCGAAAAGACAGATAGCCTTGAATGGGTATACACCGGGCCTTGCATGCTGTTCAGCGGGCAAGGGCGTGATGGTGACCGGAGGAACGCAGTCCAACTTGGAATCCGAAAGGAGGGTCTGACTAATCCGTGCCTGAATTTGGACAATCCTGCACCCCTCCGAATTGTAAGAGCATAGTACCATAGGTGTAATGAATCAAGTTGAAACAGGGGACGAAGCCCGCGATTGAGGCAAGACTCGAAAGTAGTGGAAAGGGGTTTCCTAGTCGACACGACTGTGATTTCCTGGACCGGCACCTACGTACACCTTACACTCCACTGGCTTCTCCGTATTTTAGGCCAAGAAACGTGGTAATGACGACCATGCTATGGTGTGCCACTGATCCTTGGCGCTTTCTCTTGCTAATTGTAAGTCCACTATGCACGTTGATCGGATCCTTAAAGCCAGCTTGCGATAGCAGAGAAACAGAATAAATATTCAGAAAAGAAACATACCCGATTGTTAATAAATAAATAGGATAGGTGAATAAGGAACCAATGAGACTTGATGGGATACAAACGAGGTGTTAGAGACGGGTTGCGAGAATATACGGAGGATAAACAAATCTAGGAGAAGGAAACAACACGAAGAACAATTCGAGGGGAAATGAGAAAAAAGCCAAACCAAGTTACCAAAACGGGTCGAAGAAGAAAACAACGCAGGAAGGAAATTAGACTGAGCCCATGCGGGGGGATAAGAGACGGGGTGAAGCGTCTAAGCGAATCTACAGAAAGGGTAGAAAGAGTTCGCAGTCAGGCGCCGTGAAGAAGAAGTATCTGAGGAAGCGGTACAAACCTTTTAGCCCGGGTAGATCCGTTCTTGAGCCACTGAGTCGGAGCTGGTGCTTTTGACAGTGCCCTGGGGGGTTCGTCAGAGACCGGCTCTGAACAACTGTCTGCATCATCCGACACCTCGAAGGTTCGATGGCCCTCGGTTGCCAGCTCCTGCTCTTCCTTGTGCTCCTGATCCGGTCCTTCTTTCGAGCTGGTGGTACCCCGTTTAGCTGCGGCGCAGACGGACCTCAGGAAGGGGGCGATGCAGAAGGCCTGCGGGTCCTGTTGATCGTCGGGGTCAATGATACCGAGTCGAACAAGCGATTGTTGGATCGCTTCAAAGTCGAGGAGGTCGGCTGGTGTTTGCAAATCGAGAATAGCCGCTTGCAACTCCCCGTTCTTCTTCTCCAGAGCATAGTAGGCCTCGAGCCTTGCTCCTTCCGCTTTCCGGTGCTCTTTGCGTTCCTTGACGATTAGCTCCTCCGTCTTCGCGCGACTCTCGATGGCCCCTGCCAATCGCTCTTCGGCGAGCTTCCGAAGCACCTTTTCAGCGTCCCGTTCTTTGGCAAAACCGTCCATGCGAGGGAAGATTTCGTCTTTGAACACCGCGTTCGTTTCACTGATTTGACGTGCATTGTCGCGTTTGAGTTCCGATACTGTGTATTCGAGGTCTGCTATCCGCTTGATGACCGCGGCGGGATCGGTGGCGGGGTCGGTAGCGGGGAGAGTGGCGGGGAGAGTGGAGTTCGGCGCGAAGGCGGCTGGCGAACTCGAGTAGGCTGTACCGGGTGTCGTTGCGGCCGATCGTGGCGCTGCGAGCCGAGCAGGTTCGGTGGTCGTCCAGTTGGGGAAGGTAGATGGTATCGAGGCGGTCGAGGGTCTTGCGGAGGCGGAGACCGTCGGGCCTTCATGCGTTGTAGTGCAGGGGGGCTAAACGACGAGGGGAGGGGTTGGTGAGTCAAAGACAAGTCAGGGACAGTCGAACCCTGTCGTCACCAACCTGAAGCGCCGCGGGGAGGATATCCTTGACTTGATGGTGATGATATTGTTCGTCGACCTGGCTCGAGAGAATCAGCATCGTTACTTGAACGGTTCAAACGACCAGACAAATCACCTTTCGCTGAGATCGAATGAGGCGGAGTGCACGAAGCACGTTCTGAAGCCTCGAGGGCTTCTTGGAGGGACTTGGAGCGGTGGGAGTGGTATTGGCGGGTTCGCGCTGCGATCTTGCTTGCTTCGGGGGACGCGCGGCGGACTTGTCGGCGGAGAAGGTCAGGAAACCGTGGAAAAACATGGTGATGGCGAAGGGGCTTGTAAGTCGAGATGAAGGCAAGTTATGAGTGGGAGCGAGGTAATGGCAGATGGAGGTAAGACGACGAGGGCTTGGGCAAGAACGTCAAAGGTTGGAGGAGAGGACGAGTTCCGGAGCAGCTTTATATACCCCGGTATTCTGATAACGACCGCGTACGTCGCCCACTGTCGATCTTTAGTCTGGGATGCAATTGACGCGCCGAGACGCGTCGCCGAAGACACCGACGCAAATGATACCGTGAAGTAAACCCTGAGCTAAGTCTCTCCCCCAAAGTGCCAAACGCTGGAGCTTGATAGAGGGGACGAGATATGAGGCGACACTGAATATTGTTTCCGGATTCCTCAATTAACCCAATAAACTTCCGTATAGGCGTGCAGTGAAACCTCAAGCCAGTTGCGCACTTGAACGTTTCAGGCGTTGCGGCGGCTTGAAGTAGTTTCTCTCTCTCTAGTGCAGGACAACCGGCTCCGAAGTCGGGCAAAGCCCATCCCATCCCTAACAGTGTTACACGCTCCCACATCGGTTCTACACAGCTGTGTAGAACCGATGGTCCTACAACAGCATCTTGTGAATGTTGATGGTTCGCCCAGTTGCAGCTGTCTCAACGACACCACAAGATAAAGTGTGCGAGCAAAGGCTTAGGGGGCATACTGAAAGGATCGGGTCAACAAGGGTTCCTATATCTCGATCTCCCCTTGTGACAACGTGAGAGATCGCGTTTTCGAAGGATAGAATACGAAGCGAAGGTGGTCAAGAAATCTTGATAATATCCTCATTTCATATTCGTCTTTTTCTTCATTCCCTTTCAGTGTAGCGAATCTGGGGCCAGGATGAAATAAATGCATCGTCCGCCACGCATTTTCCCTGTAGTACACGTTGCTTTATCTTGGGACTCCCTTTGGGGCAGATACCGAACCAGGATAGCATTTCCTAATCGTCCCTGTACCGTATTCGCCCTTCGGAAATGCGATCTGACGCGTTGTGAAGCAGAGGTCGGTAATGTCCGCAGTCCGAACGGTAGCGAATATGCGAGAAATGACCATTCATGTCCAGGGCATGTCCGAATTCGGAAAACGCATGCGGTTCTCTCAGCGGAAATCAGACTTATTAGCCAATTCTAGGCTAGAGTTTAAAATGAATCTGGCTCGGAAGCATCTCGAATATGCCCTTTTTTCCCTCACGTATCGCGGCCATGTTCTGGGTTGGAACATTACCGCCACTCCCTTGTGGCCACCCCACCACCCCCAGACTCGATGACCTCCCGAATAAGCTAGAAGACCCGCGTTACTTGCATCGAAAGGATGCCCAGTTCGAAGATCGATTGAACCATACCGTTCGAGGTTGGACTGCCTCGTCTCGAAAAGCCCAGACCTTTCATTCCGAACAAGTATCTTTTCCCTCAACAAATGGCTGGGGGTGTAAAAAAATCCCCAGTACTAACTCCTGGGTTGGTATCTTCTGTTCGGACAATTTTCCCAATGTATGAAGACTACGATTTGTGGGGACGTGGTGCTAGAAATTGGATAGAATTACAGTCGATACAGCGAGATGCCAGGGAGACATATATATTGGGAATCGTAGCTTGCCGATTCTTCATCGCGACTCCGCTTCGCACGCCGCAAATTGAGAGTCAGAGCCGAACATGAATGACTGGGAACGTCATTTGCAGCCCTGTGAGGTCTTATCCAAAGTTTCATATTGGTCGTCCCTCAGATGGTTCTTGAAGGGGGATGTGGACCGCGGATTGGGACCCGGAAGCGACCTGGGCGGTAGTTTCTCCAAATCAACACTTGATTGTCTATCCACCATGTCCACCTCGCGAACAATTGTGAGTATGTTTTCGATTTGGGGGTCGGGATCAGTCTCTGACCCTAGCGCCTCTTCCGCTACTTCGAAGTTGGCTTTACAAATCGATGCAACCTGGGAAAGGAAGTGTCGGACCGGGGCCCACTTTTCTGGGAGTGCAAGGTCTCTATCAAATTTGAGGATGAACTTCCTCGTGAGCTCTTGCCGCAGGGTTTCGGGATGCTGGAGGTTCTGGAGGTACGTGCTACACCATTTAAGCGCCTTGTGTTCCTTTCGGGACGTGCTTTGAGACCCTTCGCGGCATGCAGATTCGAAAATCGTGTACATTGCAACCCAGAATATGGATTCAACGTCGTGCTGAACCCTTGGCGAAGGCGTGACACCATCATAGAACTCGGAGGTTGCCTCAATGAAAATAGTCGCAACGAAAGGTGGCGTACTCTGCTCGAGCCGAGAATAAGTATGGAGACCATGAGCAGCAAGAATGAAATACCTACGGTTATATGACCATGTCTCGTGGAGTCAGGGTGAGGCAGGTTTGTTGTGGGGTTTATTTCGTGGTGAGTCCAGAGTCGGCGAGGAAAGCGCGGTTGCTTGGAAAAAGGTTGTCGTGGGTGGTCTCCTTTGAAAGTGTCGCGATGAAGGATGTTACAGTCGTATAGGGCTTCGAAAGCTTTGGAAAGTGACTTTAGGACGAAAGAAAAGGGGCCGACAAGACGCCATACCTATCAAAACATCGTGAATGGCGTGGAGGGGCTGCCCAAGGAGGTTAAGCTAAATTTGACGGGTTCGGATTAGTGGGGGATTGAAGTTACCTGCTGACTATCATCGTAGGATCCCCCACCGCTTGCAGTATTTGATGCGAACATTTGCGCTGCTATCCGTTGGGGGAGGATCGAGGACCCTGAAAACTCTCTAACCGTGAGCCACGTATCTTTGTCGATCTGACGTATTTGTCCTCCCTCTCTAGGACTTTCGAGTTCCAATCCCAAGCGACGGCCAATTACTGGGCAGTTACGAGTGACTACCAGCTGGCCATGGAGGCCATGAGAGACGTGATAATATAAGCGCCTCGTGGGTGCTAATGGACACAAACCGCGAAGATTGGCGCTACCACTCGGATTTTCCATTCAGAGCCCTCCTTTACCGTTTGTGATCAGTGGTCAAAAACGGAAATCAACCCCTTCCTCAAACAATGCAAGAACAGAAATGAATGGGAAGGGATGTTTTGGTCCTTCGCGATGGACCGTGGTACTCACAGCCCCGGATCTGCCTGCGAATTCTACGTGGATTGGACTAAAACTGCCGTTAGCTATAGAAGAACCATTGTCTGTAACATCATGATCACCGTTTTTCCTGGAGGCTGATCCTGTTTTCTGCTATGCGTCGTCGGATCCTTCGAGTCGGGTTCTCTTACCGATACCTGCTTACGTCAGCCCCTGCCCCGACACTGGATGCCTTATACGGTGGGGTTCAACGGCACACTCACGAGCATCTCAAAGCACAGTCGGGTCTCTATTATGGTATATAATATTCGAGTAATGAGATGATAAGCGATGATAATAATTTACAATGCAGCGGTTCGTCAACTAATTCGTCTACAACGTTCACGTGCAGTTCAGGCGATCACAGCCTTTGCCTCCTCCACTTTCTTCCTCTCAGCCTGTTCGTCCTTCCTCCTGACGACCCATGTAAACAGTGGGACCGTGACCATACTAAGCGCAAGCCACGCCAAGAGCACACCGGCGTTCAAGCCTAGCCTGCTCTTCGTGTTGAAGATGATGGTCCGAATGGCTTCAGCCAAGTTGAACACGGGGAAACCGTACCCGTATCGGTAGAACGACGGTTGAAGGGCCATTGGGACCGAAGCTACTGAGACGTTGAAGATGATCTTAAAGGACGGGGAAAACGTTAGTGAGGCGTTCATTGCCAACTGGGGAACGGAGGCGACTTACGAGAAAGACAATGAAGTAAGCGATGAAGCGTGGAGTGAGTAAGGTGATCATCGCTTCAGTGGCGAGACCCAGTCCAGCCATTGCCATGTAGACGAATATCCAGAAGAGGAAGAACCCGCCAGCGTAGGAGAACTTGGCGTCAAACGTAAGTTTGAACGGCAAGTTGACCATCGCGTAGGAGAAGCTAACGGGGATGTATAGCGTCAACGGCACTAGCAGCCGGATTCGAGCGTATGAAGAGAATCGGAGGAATGGTGAGATGATCCCGCGAGCAAAGTCGTGCGTCATGGTGATGACGAAAGTAAAGATGACTATTGGTGGATTTGGTTAGGAGGCAGTATAAAAAGGCCAATATGAAAAGACTCACTGAGATAGATTTGGCCTACAAGCAAAGGAGCTTGAGCCGCGGTCTTGGTGTACGGCCTCAGGTTTACCGGTTCGTAAGAGAAGGGTTGGCTGACAGTCTGAGGAGCTTGAACGACCGCAGTCAACGCCTGTTGGGACGCTTCGTTGGCACTTGAAGTAAGTGTTCCAAAAAAGTCGGAGTTGAACTTCTCGTTCAATGCAGTGAGGGTGGATTGCAAAAGCGCAGTGGTGTAGGGCACGATGAACGAGTTGGCAGCGATTTCGTTCCGACCTTGGTTGTAGTAGAATGTGATCGCGGTACGGGGGTCGTACGAGGAGTTACCGGAAGAGCGAGCAGATGTTAGGAGGGATGTTGCACCGGAGTTTACTAAAGAAGTGGCGGAATCAGCTACGAGGTTACCCCCAACGAGTCCCGATCAGGACATACCGACTACAGCCGCCCAAGCATGTTCTTCCACCACAGCGAAAGCCACATCGTCATTCGTAGGCAACGCGCTCGAATCCGTCACGACCCAAGTCAAGTGTGCCTTAGGCGCGACACCTTCACCCCTCGAGTTCGCTTCAAAGGCAGCCACGATCGCCTGTCCCAGAGCACCGTCCGTGCCGTCCCGGTTGATAACCAGCCCTTTAAGGTTGGGTACGTGCTGTGCCGTTTCTCCGAGTGATCCCCAGTATGTGGAGAAGCAAATCCACATGGCGCAGATAAGCAAGATGACAGTCAATCCGAGGATTTTCATGTAGATAGCGCGAAGGTGGGCAACCTCTGGGTCCCAAACTAAAGGATAAAGATGTCAGGCTATGTATTCGAGATAATAGAAGAATAAGATACACACATCCGTGTTGGAACTTGCGCGGACCAGCCGGTGCTAGAGCTTCATCTTCGGCTTCACGGTGGCCCAACTCTTTGCGATTTCGCTCTGTTTGAATGTAGAGGTCTTCGTCCAGGTGCTCGTCGACAGTGGTGCCCGTCACTGAGTTGCGACTCGAGTCCATTTAATTTTGTTTTCCAGAGAAATTAGACTGGAAGAGTAGGTATAGTAGGAGTAGGAGCCCGAAAAGAAATAGAAAGTCTGTCGAGAGTGTCGATGCTGCACAAAATCAACCAGCAAGCCCTTTACTATATATTCCATGTCGGTATTCCCGCGTCCGGGAAGAGGTTTCGAGAGTCGGTGGAGGCGCTCGAGATACTGGAGGTTTCTGACATTTTGGTGGGATGACTGACCGAGCATGACGGCGCTCCGATCGGCTACACGGATACCCGGCGAGGTCTGCTGACCTAAACGATACTAGATCACATCTAGTATCACCAAGCGACAGTTCTCTAGCCAGCTATTAAAAGATCATTCTGGATGAATCGCTTGAGGAGTTGGTATACTAAATCTCATATACAGTAAAGGAATGGGGTGGATAAATTTAGTAATATCCGTTACTTCCGCTTCGGAGCGTCAACGGGATCCACAAACCCTGACTGAGACCCTGTCCCCCCGCAGTCTGCTCGCGCGTAATAAACATTACCCTGACTGAGACCAGGACCAAAGTTACCAAGTGCATGTAATTCGATACTTCTCCTCACCCAGCTCACGTTCGTGATAGAGCATCAACCGAATGATATCTAACAATTGCGATATTTTGAGCTCTTTGAATGGGTTCTAAGGGCGATAACAACATTTCGCGAGAATCTTCGCTCATCATCAGATCGGCCATGCTACGCCGATTGCGAAATCCTGCGCCCTTGAGTGGGTACTAATAGCATTTCGCGAGAATTTTCAGATCGGTCATGCTACGCCGCCAGGTTCACCAATAGGGTCTAAGGTCACAGGACAATTACAATTCGGGTATTGCAGACGACAGAAGCGATAGAATACATGCATATGGACATTCGATGCACAATGTTAATAACCAATAGATACTTCCCCTCCTTGATAGTCAGCCCAGTTCGGATTCTTGAGCAACCCGTCGGTGACAAAGTGCGCGACGTCTCGTCGGCTGATTCTCCAAAGCCCAGTGACTTCGTTCCCTCCAGTGCGATACTTTTTGGTCTCCTCTCCGTCGGTAAGCAACGCCGCCTGGATCACGATGATCTTATCCGAACCCCAGCTTCCTTCTCCCACCTTGCTTTGCCAACCTTCGGGAAGCAGCTCCGCCTCGTTACCCAACCGCTTCTTATTTTCGTCATTCCAAGGTCGACCAGCTGCATACGCGGCAACGCGGTGCATTGCGAGCTTGTCTCGGTGAGGGATCTGAATGAGCGCGAAGATAGGTCGGACCACGAATGGCGTGGCGGAGTGCGACGCGGCAGTCACTCCAACGGACGATACGGCAATCACGCGGGGTTTGGGATGCGAAGATGGGTAGGTTGATAGAGTGTTGACGAAGCCGACGGTGCAGAGATTTATTGGGTCCATGACAACACCCTTTGTCAATGAGAACTTGCCAGCAGGAGCGCCTATTAGCGGGACATTACTAGTAGTTAGAATTGGAACCGACGAATGGAGAACCTCAACTCACCGACTGTGAACAGCACAGCGTCTACGGGCGTTTCATCTTCTAACGCTACCGACCATGCCCTGCGCACGTCGTCTTCGACAAGAACGTCGCACTTGACAAGCTTCGCATGGCCGGATGCGATAAAGGGCTGAACGGCAGGATCGTTCTCAAGACCAGAAGGGTTCCTGACTGCGATGAAAACGGAGTGCCCTTGCTGTAGCAATGATACTGAGGCGTGGTATCCGATATGTCGAGAGGCGCCAAAAGCGATGACCTTCATAGCGAGTAATAGAGTTGAGGAGGAAAGAGGAGGTAAGTGAATGAGGAAGAAGATTGGGGATGTTGTATTGTCAAAGGAATGCGAATCTCGAGATTACTTAAATATCCATATCTGTGAGGGAAATGAGCAGAGTGAAACAAACGACGCGCACACGGCCCGCCGAGCTCGGCAAAACTGCTGCGTTCCGCATTTCTAAAAAGGGAGTCACCCAGCCACAGGCCGCGGCTTATCGCCGAGTCTTGGTCAGCACAGGCTTCCGCTGCTTCGCCCTTGATAGGCCTGCATACGCCGCAGTTCTGAACACGTACTTGAGCATCTGAGATGTTTACGCGCTTGGCAGTAGAACACGTGTTATTGGTGCCGAGGCGGTCCGTCAAAGCGAAGTCGGCAGGGGCCCGACTCGAACCACGTGCCCTTCGAGTTTACGTCGTTCTTTCTCAGCTTTGATCTGGGCTCGCTCTTCCGTCTTCAGGCGACGAAGGTAGTGGGCCTTTAGAGCACCAGTAATATCGTTAGATTCTCGACTGACAGGGATTGAGGCGAATCACAGCAAACCTGAGCTCCGTGTTTGAGGCGGTTGATCATATTGGCAGCTTCGCCCTTGGTGAGCGTCTTTAGATCAAACGCAACCGGCTTGCGGATAGATGCGAGTGTTTTCTCTAGCGATACTCGATTGCTTCCGTCTGCCTCCTCGAATCGTCTCTTGTGCCGTATCTCGAGGAGCTTTTTCTGGGCTTCAGTAGCTGGTGCACGGCGCCAAACTGCTGTACGAAGGAGGCTTTGAAGAGCAAGCTGTCAGAGTCAACCATTAGTTCTTCCTGGAAGAGCTCGAGCAACTGACCCCACAGCCATAGGACCACATATAACCTTCTTCACAGCATAATTATCACATCCTTTGATCGCCTCTCCCAATGTATCCGAAGTCAAAACTTTCCTCTTCCTCATGAACGGACTCCCTTTCCTTTTCGCTCCTGGCGGGCCAGCTATAGTCGGTGCGAAATACGCTTCGAAAGCAGGGGAGCCTTCTTTGTCGTCGCGTTCATCTTGGGATATTCTCTCAATTTTAATGAACCCCTTCCTGAGACATTCCAAAATCCAGATAGTAGGACCGCATTGGATCCAGGCGTTGGGGCTGAGGGATTTGAGGTGTGGGGAGCCAGATCCTTCGGCAACGAGGGAGAAAGGATCGTCGTGGTCGATGTATGTGACGAATTTGGGATCCGGTACCGACGATGTGATTCGTCGTGATGATGAGGCGTTCGTTTCGGGTTCAATTTCAGGTTCGGGCTGGATACTTTCGAGAGGTTCAAGGGTCCCTTCTTCAGAGGCTAGGGAGCACGCGTTATCGTCAGTAAGCGCTCGAACTGAGTGGCAGAAGCGACAGCTCCCACCATCGACAATTTCGTCAGGTTCCAATCCAAGGAGTGTAGGTGCACTGACGATCCCTCCGACTCGGTTCAGAGAGTCCACAAAGTCGATGATACGGCAATCCGTTTTGCCCGTAGCTGGAGAAAGACGCATTCCACGACCAATAATTTGAGCAAAGAGGTTACGAGATCGGGTCGGACGGGCAATCATCACGCAGTCGATATTTGGCACATCGGCGCCTTCTGTTAGGATGGCTGTCGGAGCAAAATACCGTCAGGAAGTCGTGTAATAGTGCTCGTGGATAAGTGGAAGAACTAACCGCAGTTGACTAGGACGGGGAACTCTCCTCCCCGGAAGTCATCAAGGAGCTCCTTTCTCTCGATTACTGGTGTCAAACCCGTAATGTAACGAGCATCGACACCAGCTTCTCGGAATGCAGTCGTAACGGCTTTGACGTGGGAGATGTTCACGCAGAAAACGAGAGTAGACTTGCGATTTGCTAAGAACCACGCCAGGTCAGTTACCGCATTGAGCCAAATAACACCTAGCCCACCTGCTCTATCGAGCCAAGTTCTTACGACGAGCTTGTTTATCGAGTCCGTGTTAACAACGTGAGCTAGACTCGTTGGATTAAAGTCTCCCGTTGTGGTGCTAACGGTGACGCCAGACAAGTCGATCTTGGCTTGGACTGTGGTGAAGGTGACTGGACAAAGCCTTGTTTACAAAGGATAATAAGCGGTGCATTCAATCCACGATCGTTGAAATGACGTACCACTGGTCTTTCATCATGTCCAAGAAGTCCTGGTGATATACAATACTTTGGAAAACGCGACCCAATGCCGAACCGTCATGCCGGCTGAAAGTCGCCGAGAACCCCACTACCGGGACGTTTAGGGGTAAAGATTTTGAGGAGGAGGGTTCGGAAACAGAGGGCAGAGCGTCGGGTGAAGTGATTCCCGAGTTGAAGTATGACAAGACTTTAAGATAAGAAGGTGCGACGGCGTGGTGAGCTTCGTCCACGACAACGACCTTGAACCGACTCGGGTCGAATTTGTCCAACCGTTCCGGTTGCTTAAGCGTTTGATAAGTTGCGACGGTTCTGCGATAGACCAAAGCCCAAGTAAGCGACGGGCCTTGCACACGCACGTTAAAGGGGGCTTACACATCCGCCAAACCCGTCGCTCGATGCTTCTGCCCTTGCTCAATCTCTACAGTCAAGTCGGGGCAAAGCAGCCGCAGTTGTGCTGCAGCTTGACGAGCCAATTCGATTGACCCGACGAGGATCAGGGACTGAGTCGCGTTTGGCCTGTCGGGAGGAGGTGGCAGTCGAGAGATGAGAGTGCAAAACATTGTGGTTTTGCCGCTTCCTGTAGGCGAGGAGACTCCGATACGTGTCACTCCTCCCTCATCAGCCATAAGAGTCTTTAGACATGAGTTGACGCATTCTTCTTGATATGGGCGGAGTCTAAACGTCGGAGGTGGCGCTGGAGGCGGTTGGACGCTGACCTTCAACTGCGGTGCATCCTGGGTCTTTTGAACGGCAGCAGCAGTGGATCCAAAGCGAGAGTGAAGGAGAGTGAGAGATCGTCTGGGACCTGCAACGCGCCGAAGGCTCAGGAAAACGCGCATGAAGGGGAAGGAGTACGAGTTTTCGGCAGCCACCGCCACACAACAAACAGCATCAAGCCGCACTTCAAACACCGACCCTGAACGGACCACTAACGTTCCCTCACTATTCAACTCTCAGACCACGTCGACCGCACTCACTACACTCACAGTTGACTCTTTGGATCCATTGGGTCCAGTTATTCATCAACCCAAACCTAAGCCGAATTCAGCTCGTTCGTCCAGGTGTGGAAGCCCCATTCGAATTTCCTGACTATCAACCGGGACGACCATATTTGCCTGATTTAAATTAAAGGAGCTCTCACGTCTTATAGAAATGGAGTCTCTTCCGTACAGACTAGAGATTGAAGCACGCCAGCAAATCAGGGAACATCTTAACGATCACGTACAGAAGCATTTAGCTATTGATTCAGACGACTACACGATTCGAGAGGCAGAAAAGGTACGTTTGGGCGGTGTAAAACTTCTATTTGATGTTGAACATGTTGTGCAGCTACTTTCGGGTATCCTCAGACCTGTTCCTTCCACCGGACCGACAGACATCGGACCACCCAAGGACTTTGTCGAATCACTGCTCGATAATCCTAGCAGCTTGAAGCTATCCTTCCTAGAAGACCGCCTCTCCATCTCCTCCAGCGTTTTTCAGTGGCTCAAGCAACTCAAAGTACAGTTAAGCCCGAGTGAACGTGCTCGCGCAGAACGAGACCTTTCTCGGTTTGCTTTAGACGACAGTGAGCTCCGTCACTATCAGTATACTACGTCTATATAGTAAACTCTCTGCTATAGCCATACTCTCTTTGAGCCCGCACCATCCAATGGACTTGCTCATATCGAGGCGGTCGAAGCATCAAACGCCAACAATCGGCGACGGCGCAAGTGTGAAGGTGCTTCCGAGCGCGCTCAAAGACATTGAGAGGAGACTCGGTCTCTCTCCAGTTGTACTTCCAGAATTAGAGGAGCCGGTCCTGAACCAAGAACAAATCTTGTTTGCCTGGATTCTAGCCGATCATAACGCTGTTGCTAACTGCATTTCCATTGTTAGGTCGCTACGCTTCTCTCTCGACACGCAGACGAAAACCACTATTGGAAATCTCCTCTCGTCTCTCCCTTCATCAATCACGTCGGCAAACCGGCCAACCCGCATCGCGTCTTCCCGTCGCCAGGAGTCCACTCCTGCAGCAATCACCGACTTCTTACACAACGACGATCCCACTCCATTCGTTTCTAACAGAATGAGCCCACCATTATTCCCAAGAGTTCCTCTATCACTCGCCCGAAGAAACCAGGTTCTCAGAAACAACCTTTCCGACTTACCTAATTTGATTGGAGGGAAAGTAGATATCGAGCAGGACGAGTTGGATCATGTCCACGAAAGCTTTAAGCTGGTAGATGGATCGAGTACGTCTTCTATCCTCCAGTTTCAGCGTTTAGCGACAGTTCACCAACGATTTTATGAAGATGCAATACCCGAGTTGTCGTCGTCGACGGTCAATTCTGATGTGACTTCTCCAGAATCATCTCAAAGGGGCAGGACGGATGAATATTGGTGTCCGTCGTCCGATGAGCCAGACATTGGACTGGATCAATGGAAGATGGGTGAGTAGCTGGTTACCCGGCTCCCTGTCTTCCAAATATATTTCCACTGAAATCTAGTATCCTTCTGGTATCAGAGGAAGTTGAGTTCCCTCGCTCAAGGCGGATCGGTCAAGCCACCTCGGATCTAGTAACCAAGGCACCCGGCATAACCTCGTCAGTCAACTCTCCTGCATTAATCCATAGCTGTCGAGTCGATGAGCCGACAAACTTTGTCATGATATATTTTAGCATGCAAGACATTGTTAGCGAACCAGTCCCGGGAGATGCTCAATTCCCACCGAAATGGAACGATCGCTCATTGGACCAGATGTCCCACTCCGTTCTCGGTGCCTCGGCCTCCATTTCTGAAGACACGGAGGACAAGATGGACCTAGACGACGTCGACAGTTTACTTGTCCAGGTGTACAAAGATGTCCAAGTGCAAGACCCCTTCTCACTGATCTTGAAAGAGAAGGTAGATCAAAGAGACTCCTGGCTCATGGAAGGTCAGACCCAGCGATTGACTCCATAACGCTGGTCCCGTTGGGTGACATTCTCTCGTCTTGCAGTTCCCGATTTGCCGGAGCCTTGTGGGTGCAGCTCGTCCCTTCCCGCTCTCCCTCACTTGTCGATCATGCTTGCTCCTCCCGTTAAAAAAGGAGAGCGCACCCTTGAACACGAGGACATCTTGGAGGAGGGATTGAACTTTAAGCTTCGATTAAGAAAAGTGGGCGGGATGAGGATCAACCTGTCCTGGAGGTAACCGATCATTCCTCCGCCTGAAGCCGCATCCGACTGATGATGCGACAGCCCTTTTATCAGAGGCGAAACCACAATACCCACATTGGAAAGCGTCACAGGCGTCGATGGCGATCTGACATTTGAGTCGCAGTCGACCGACTTCCTTCGGGAAACACAGGTGCTATTATCGGCACCACGAAAGGAAGGGGCCGAGATGTTTGAAGACCCTGACGCGGCATCGTCACGCGACCCTCCACATATTGAAGACCAATCACTCGAACCGATTCTTCTTTCCCGACTTGAACTACGGCGACTTGCATCAGCTCAGCGCAACTATGAGCTAGAGGCATCAGATGATGAAGACGAGGAACTCGATGAAGACGAGGAACTCGATGAACTCGAGGACAGTGACATAGAGATGGTCGACGAAGCCGTCCATGCGCACAGCGTTATGGCTCAGAAGGCGGATTTCCGACAACAGCCTGTTCAGCAGGACGTCGCTCAGCAATCAACCCCAGGCCAGGCTAATCCAGAGCCAGAGTCACCTATCACCTTTGCAATGGAGGCAATCCCCTCGCTCCCGGCCCTTCCGGCTTCAGTGACCCATCCAACTTCCTCGGACCCAACGTCACTCTCATCAAAACCAGACCGCCCTTTGGCGCCTTCCAACAAGACTGCTAGATCTACTGAATCCGTGACGGTGACACCAAGCAAACTCACTACTAACTCTAACAAATCCAAGCTTCTCCAGTTCCTTAATCTTCGAGGAAGACCGCTGCTTTTAGAAAATGAACAGGAACTGCCAGGTTCACCTCAGAAACACGACCTTCCTCCACCTCAATCGTCTCCAAATCACTTACAGGAGTTACCCAAAATCCCAGAAGAAGTACTAACCCATTGCTCCTTTCACATCGATCGCAAGACGTCTGGCTCACTTCCTCAAATTGTGGTCTACAAGTACATTGCCTCATTCGACATGATTCAGAAGCGAGGCATCTGCCATCATCTGACCTCAAGCTCGGTTGGAATTTATCTCGTCGAACGACCGGATCTCGCCGACGTTGATCTCATCGTCGATGCCGGTGCTGCCATTATTTACCTCACATTATCAGCTCTACCTGCGGAGGCTAGTAACATAGTACATCGAATATCCCGGATATCACCAGCATATTCAAGACTTCTTCTCGTTTTTGAAGCTTACCCTCCGTCCAAATCACGCACTGCTCCCTTGAGCGGCCTTGACGATGATCGGATCTCAAAACACGAAGATGCCGCCGCACCTGCTACCCTTCCGTACGCCTTCTCCCCTCCTGTGTTGAAAGCTTTCAAGCACCTTCGTCGCTCCTTGGTGATAGCGGAATCAACAGGTGAGAAATTGGCTTGTTGTCGGGTTGACATGGCATTCGCACTGGATGAAGCGGAGTCCGCTCGATTTGCGAGGCTTTTTGGAGATGCCAGAGTTCAAGATTGTCATACGGATACCAATAGCGCGATGAGTGGTTTATGGGATGATAGGTCTTGGTTGATCGATGATGCCTACGAGGTATCGGCCACCTTCCATCACGAAACATCAATTCTAACGTTATATCCCTAGGGAGAAGTGCAATTAGCATCTTTCGAAGGCTTGAACCTTTTTTCATCCATTGCAATGCTCCGCTTGGTGAACTTGGACTCGATTATTGGAGATATGTCCCCTGAACAAAGACTGAGCTACTTCGCGAATGAAGTTGGAAGGGATCGCGTAGTAAGTCCTATCATTTGCATCGAGGCACTCTTCCACCAATACGTCCTGTTTGAAGATTCGGTTCAACCACCTCATTGAGATGCGACTACGGACTTTCGCGTCGCCATCGACCACGCCTTAGGCTTCAGTGTAAACTATCACGTCCCTACTGCCTGTCAAGGCCACACCTTAATTTCGCAGCTATTCACTCTATTTACATTATACCACTCTCCGACCTACGATACTTCGTTGTAAATAACTTCAAATAGAAGAAAGTGGCACAACTTTATGGAACGGTTCATTCGGTCGAGAAGCGCTTCGAACAGTCCCACCTCTCATTTTTACGCGTTTTCGTGCGACTCCATAGGCTTAGAGCTCTCTGCTTGAAGCAGTCTATGAGGCGCTCCAGAAAACTGATCTAGAGGTGCATAATAGTATATTAGAATCCCGGCTCCTAACGAGTGGTAATAGCCGACTCGACCATAGCCAAGTTCACGAACCGAGAGTCCTTTTAAAGGTGAAGAGCTACCGAAAACGTGTTGGTTTTCATGGACGAGGCACGGGGGTAGTGGGTGATATAGGAATGCATCTGCTAGTCGGCTTGGCGGATATTATTGAACCCAATGTCGCTTTGCCGGTTGGAGTACCCGAGAGCGGCCGAGCGCGGCGACGACGCTTGGCGAGGCCCAGCTTGATAAGAGCGGATTCAACGAACATTGCATGCGCCATCTTTGCGGTTGTTAACGTTCTCGACAACGGCGGAGGAAAACTCGACAGTTAGTTGGGGAGGACAATTTGCCTCCGTTAATTTCTTTGTATTATGAGATTCTCAACAATGTAAGGACGAGTGGAGGTCGCTCGGGGCGGGTGAGCGACGGGGAGAGGTGCTCGGGCTGCCCGATCCGGATTTGGGTTTGGCCGTCTTCGGAGCCGGTTGTCCTGCACTAGAGAGAGTGCTCCAAGCCGCCACGACGGCTGAAACGTTCAAGTGCGCAACTGGCTTGAGGTTTCACTGCACGCCTATACGGAGGTTTATTGGGTTAATTGAGGAATCCGGAAACAATATTCAGTGTCGCCTCATATCTCGTCCCCTCTATCAAGCTCGAGCGTTTGGCACTTTGCGAGAGAGACTTAGCTCAGGGCTTACTTCACGGTATCATTTGTGGCGGTGTCTTCGGCGACGCGTCTCGGCGCGTCAATTGAATCCCAGACTAAAGATCGACAGTAGGCGACGTACGCGGTCGTTATCAGAATACAGGGGTATATAAAGCTGCTCCGGAACTCGTCCTCTCCTCCAACCTTTGACGTTCTTGCCCAAGCCCTCGTCGTCTTACCTCCATCTGCCATTACCTCGCTCCCACTCGTAACTTGTCTTCATCTCGACTTACAAGCCCCTTCGCCATCACCATGTTTTTCCACGGTTTCCCGAGCTGCTCCGCCGCGCGTCTCTCGAAACAAGCAAGATCGAAGCCCGAGCCCGCTAATACCACTCCCACCGCTCCAAGTCCTTCCAAGAAGCCCTCGAAGCTTCAGACGGTGCTTCGAGCACTGCGTCTCACTCGATCTCAGCGAAAGGTGATTTGTCTTGTCGTTTGAACCGTTTCAAGTAACGATACTGATGCTCTCGAGCTAGATCGACGAACAATATCATCACTATCAAGTCAACGATATCCTCCCCGTGGCACTTCAGGTTGGTGACGACGGGGTTCGACTGTTCCTAACTTGTCTTTGACTCACCAACCCATCCCCTCGTCGTTTAGCCCCCCTGCTCTGCAACTCATGAAGGCCCGACGGTCTCCGCCTCCGCAAGACCCTCGACCACTCTCTCCGCCACTCTCCCCGCTACCGACCCCGCCACCGACCCCGCCGCGGTCATCAAGCGAATAGCCCACGTATCGGAACTCAAACCCGACAATGCCCGTCAAATCAGCGAAACCAATGCGGCGTTCAAAGACGAAATCTTCCCTCGTATGGACGGTTTCGCCAAAGAACGGGACGCTGAAAAGGTGGTTCGGAAGCTCGCCGAAGAGCGATTGGCAGAGGCGATTGAGAATCACGCGAAGACGGAGGAGCTAATCGTCAAGGAACGCGAGCAGCACCGGAAAGCGGAGAGGGCAAGGCTCGAAGCCTACTATGCTCTGGAGAAGAAGAACGCTGAGTTGCAAGCTGCCATTCTCGACTTGCAAACACCAAACGACCTCCTCAACTTCGAAGCGCTTCAACAATCGCTCGTTCGGCTCGGTCTCATCGACCCCGACGATCAACAGGACCCGCAGGCCTTCTGCATCGCACCTTTCCTGATGTCCGTCTGCGCCGCGGCCAAACGGGGTACCACCAGCTCAAAAGAAGTATCGGATCAGGAGCAGAAGGAAGAGCAGGAGCTGGCAACAGCGGGCCATCGAACCTTCGACGTGTCGGATGATGAGGATAGTTGTTCAGAGCCGGTCTCTGATGAACTCCCCAGGGCGCTGTCAAGAGCACCAGCTCCGACTCAGTGGTTCAAGAACGGATTGTCAAGAGCACCAGCTCCGGCTCAGTGGTTCAAGAACGGATTGTCAAGAGCACCAGCTCCGACTCAGTGGTTCAAGAACGGATCTACCCGGGCTTAAAGGTTTGTGCCGCTTCCTCGGGTATGTCTTCTTCACGGCACCTGACTACGAACTCTTTCTACTCTTTCTGTAGATTTGCTTAGACGCCTCACCTCGTCTCTTATCCCCCACATGGGCTCGGCTCTTATTCCTTCCTGCCTTGTTTCCTTCTTCCACTCATTTTGGTACTTGGTTTGACTTTCCTCTAATTTCCCCTCGAACCGTTTCTTTGTGTCGTTTCCCATCATAAACTCGTTGTTTTCCTTCTCCTAGATTTTTTTATATTCTCGCAACCTGTCTCTAGCACCTCGTCTGTATCCCATCAAGTCTCATTGGCTCATTATTCACCTATCCTATTTATTTATTAACGATTGGCTACGTTTCTTGTTCTGAATATTTATTCTGTTTCTCTGCTCTCGCAAGCTGGCTTTAAGGATCCGATCAACGTGCACAGTGGACTTACAAGCAGTAAGAGAAAGTGCCGAGGATCAGTGGCACACCATAGCATGGTCGTCATTACCACGTTCTTGGCCTAAAACACGGAGAAGCCAGTGGAGGGCAAGGTGTAGGTGCCGATCAGGAAAATCACGTCGTGTCGACTAGAAAACCCCTTTCCACTCCTTTCGAGTCTTGCCTCAATCGCCGGCTTCGTCCCCTGTTTCAACTTGATTCGTTACACCTATGGTACTGTGGTTGAAGGGGTGCAAGATTGTCCAAATTCAGGCACGGATTAGTCAGACCCTCCTTTCGGGTTGGACTGCGTTCCTCCGGTCACCATCACGCCCTTGCCCGCTGAACAGCATGCAAGGCCCGGTATATACCCATTCAAGGCTATCTGTCTTTTCGACATCTTCTCAATCCTCTGTGGACTTAGCTGGTGGGATACTCTTGCACGGCTTCTCGAGCAACGCGCGCACCTAACATTTCCAACCCTCGACAGGGACCCGTCCTTCATCCTCGCTGGGAAGTAGACCCACATCGACGGTTGGCCGCCCGATTTCAGTAGGAACTGGTACAACTTTCGCAAGTAGTGGTGTCGCCTCGAAACAGACGGACACGATCTATGATCGAAATCTCAACAAGACTCGCATGCCGAGGTGTCCTTGAGCGCTTGGGCGTTCACGTTCTCTGGGGTTGTTCAATACACTCAGAAGCGAGTTTCTGGTATCGGTGATCTTGAGCGAAGGTAAATGATCCCGCGCGAGCTGGGAAGAGATGGAGCTGATACCGTGTTATTCCGTCTCGACTTAGGCTCAACATTCTTGGGTACCGGGTCGCTCGCGCATGCTGGAAGCAACAATCTGGAGAGCAAAATCGACTATGAAAGCTCCGAAGCGCGAAACGCGGTTCCTACCAGCTTTGATGTGGATACATACGGTCCTCTGGCGCCAACTATTCGGGAAATCTGCTGATGCGATTGAGAAGAGTGTTGTGAATGACAATGAATGTGGGTTCTACAAGTCTTCGAATGTGGCGCTGATGTGCCCCGGGTCGTTCGACTGACGAAACCTGTAGGACTGCAACATCCTTCACCGCGACATCTCCGAAAGAAATATCCTTCTCCCTGCCGATGAGGACGCTGCCTCGGGCAACCGCGCTTTCCTCACCGACTTTGGTCTCGCCATGAAGATCGAGTCTAAAGCCAAACTACCTCTCCCTTCCTCCGTGAAACACGACCATATGGCTGTAGGTGCCTTGTTTGCGCTCATTGACTTATGAAGGGGACACTACCCTTTATTGCGATCATCTCCCAGAAGGCGGACGAATTATACATGCCTTTGTCTATGGTCCAACATGGTGTGAAATCCCTATTCTGGGTTGGGATATACGTTCTCTTCAAGTTTGCGAGCTGTGAAGCATTTGAAAGCATGTCTGCGAAGGAAAAGAAGGTGGTTGAACGGGCTGGTGGACGCCTAAATAGGCTGCGGTCCTCCGACATGAAGACGGTGGAGATAAAAAAGATTATCTGGTTTGAAGAGGACCTCGATTCCGGGGAAGGTGGTCTTCAATCCAGGACTTCCTGTCCAAGATTGCGTCTGTCTGTAAAGGCAAATCCCGGGCCACGCGAGCGGCGCTCGCCCTCTCCAACAATCCCGACCCTTTAAATCATGACATTCTCACTATTGTCAGTGCAGCAGGTGTGCTAGACGGAGATTCGAGCGTAGGCTTGGACGAACACGCTCCAGACGAGACTTTGGTTGGGGTTTAGGCAGGACATTGACGTTACGCTTGATCAATGTGGTCCGGTGCAGATGCTCGCGAATTGTGTCGTTGGGTGTGGTGCCTTGACGTCACGTTCGTAGGTTGACAGGCCTCCACATAACGTTCCAAACCTCGCTTATATGTGAGTCAGGGTGCTTCCGAGTTACGACATCCAGGCTAGAGTCACTCTTCTTAAATGTCTTGCGGATGGGAGACTACCATGTCAAGAACTAATGGTATCGTCGCAAAGATGAAAGTTTGTATCTTGGAAACGCCCCTTTGCCGGCCGGTCACCCCCTGCGGTCGCAGGCAAACTGATTAATGACGGCGTCCTAGTACACCCCATTAATAAAGAAATATTTGTTTTAGAGACGTTCTTCGTAGCTGTGCACCAGAAACAAAGTCGCTTAACCGCGCCATGCCTGGAGAGGCTCATATGTTGATCATTTCTGCAGACTCCGAGGTCATAGTTGGCTGAAGTCGCCTTTAGACGACACGAGGTAGTTTATGAGGCGTGTAACCACCTCGACGTTCACAGAGTTTCCAATAAGTCGATATTTTGTTTTCGTAGTTATGGATGGAGGCCACTTGAAGGAATAAGGTTGCGTTTCTTCTCCCTGCCCGCTGGGCAGAGGCAGGCGTTCCCCGGTAAAGCTTGGAGGAGGTGTGAAGTGAAAGATTCTCAGAAGCTCATTGGGCGTGAAGTAGCGGAGTCGGAGCGGTTCGAGGATCGAAAGAGGATTCGGGTGCGAGCCCGCTTGAACGGCTTGGGCATACGAGGTGAAGGCCGTGTTCGTCTGCGATCACAACATATGTGACAACCCGCAGTGATGCGAAAGAAAAAGGGTTGACGTACATCTAGCTCTTCTTCCATTTGCAATACTGATCCAGACCCTTCGACAAGTTTCTAGTGAGGCAATGAGATTGGGTGTGAGGATTGAGCTCGCCAGAGAGCAGCGATCAGACCGGAACGAACCGTATAACCTAATCATAGGATATATTCAGCGGATTTGTAATCGTGAAAGACAAGTTTTGGCCTTACTTCTGGTAAAACAGCAGCTGCGGCGATCCGATGGCCTGACTATGTCAAGTAGTCGCCCCCACTTCGCTAGAATATGATCAGGAATTGCGGAAGGATGAGGATTCGTCGTGTTATCAACAGTTTCATCAAGATAAAATGAGATCTGGAGAGCGGTATCTTGTATCGGATCTGCAGATTCTACGTCCAGGGTACCTGTTGCCCATGCGTACGGGCTTGGGATCGACCTCTTAATTCCTGCCAAGGGTTCCGAAGACGTCGAGTCCTCGGTTAACCCTCCATCGCTGTCTTGAGGTCTTAATCTTGCGAGGAGATAATACCTCAAACGTGAATTGGGAATGCCGAACTGGTGTGGAGTGAGAAGAAATTCTTCCAAGTCGTACTTCAATTCGCGAAGGATTTGAATCAATGTCCGCCTGGTCGTTGAGCCCTACATACACCGAGAGAATGAGTTGGAGTAGCCCATATGAGTACTTCGAAACTTCACTCACCTCGAAGCCTGCGACGTTCTCGATTAATAACCAGCGCGGAGCATGGTCAGGATGATCAACGTGTAACTTGGGCAAAACATTTCGAATGAGATGCAAAAATGAAGCAGCTCTGGGATCATCTTCTCCTCTAGCATTAGGATTCAGAACCGTATAGGGTTGGCAGGATGGTGATAAAAGCCAGATATGAGCTCGGTGAATTGCAATATCGGATGCAGTCAGTCTGCAGATGTCGACCTGTAGCAGAGTGTAAGACACCCCTTTTGGAACGCTTACGATTTGCTTACTGCTTTTACAATCCCAGGGCCATGGTTCTCTGCATAGACTTGGCAAGCCGAAGGGTCCCAGTCGTAGGCTGCCACGACCTGGGCATCGCAGCCGGACCTCGCCAGCGCAAGATGCAGCCCCCCTAAACATATAATAAGCGTGTGACACACAGTTTTAGCCCACCGGTCGTACCTATACCGCCGTAGAATTCTACTGCTCGAATTGTCATGGGCTTGCAGAGGTAGCCGGATCAATAAACCATTGACTCGCCGGATCAGGTGACCTGCTTCGTCCGATGCAACTCTTCGAATCATGCTTCGAGTGATTGCAACGGCGAGACGGATAGATGAGGACATACAATCTCAGACCACTGGATTGAGGGGATGCTTCTCGTGTAGTTTCTGTCTCTGTTGGAGCCCTTCCAAGTTAGGCTTAATTAATCTAAAACCGGCTGCCAGACTTCATCCGGTGTACGTAAAGGCCCCGCCGGAGAAACACACCTTCCCAGCCAGTCAGTAGAGTCTATCCTTCTAAAAGGTTAATCTCATACCTTGCGTTTGTCATTCAGGCCGCCGAACGATCTTTTTTCGAGTCTGCGCAGTACGTGGGGCATGTACACCGGAGGGGGCCGCCGGGGGGAAGAGTTCTGCCATGAATTCTGCCGAGCTCGAGACGGCGCGCGTTCCCCGGATACGCTTGAAGGTGTGCTCTTAATGAACCTACGAGCTTGAGAGTACCGATTGAGTAGATTGTGATTGAACCGATAGAGGAGGGGGCACATGTGACGCCTGCTCCTGTGGGACCGGCCGGTATCATATGGACGATCGAGAATGAATGGGATGACAGCCGAAAACGCATGTGAGGTCACTGATTTTCGGGAGTTTGTTCTAGATATGCATCTCAGCTTCCAGCGCGATTGCACGAACCGCAGGGCCTCTCGAACGTCGACTGGGGAATGCATCCTGAATGGGACGTTAACATGTTTATTCATTGTATTGCGGTCTATGCTGTTAATCGTGAGCGAGCGTACCGTTATATAAAAGCGACACATATCATTCAAGATGGTCGTGGTTAGCGTATTAGGGCAACACGGGCTTCTCGGAATGCGCGACCCAGTGGCCACAGTTGTCAAAGGAGGTCTGGTCGGCTGCCCCAGTGATGAACAATACCCGGCACGTATGTAAAAACGCAGAAGGTCACTAATTTGCCTTCAATGTCAATGTTTTCTGTGTCACCAGCTAAATATATGCTGCAAGATTCATTTCCTGTCGATGCTATGAATCTGAACCCAACCTTCGGGGCTTATAAGTTCCCAATGATAGTCGGATGGCTCGATGTGAGCGTTGGGTACGATTATTGGGTGCCATCCATTCCAAAAAGGGGATTGTATACAATCGAACACGGATCTAGTTTCTGTCTTCCGCTCGAGAAGTCAACCACGAATGACGCAGCGTGACTGCCTAACCTCTTAGCGGGATGGTGAAGCGTCCGGCACAAATAATAGAGTAAGTTTTCAACCTCAAATACGTCTTTTCTTCTCCATGTCCGAGTGAATCTGGAACTCCGGTCCGGTTATTGTATCTGGAACCCCAATGCTAAGTCGTGCTGGAATATGCGGGGTAGGAACATCGACGCACCGCCAAAGAGATCTCCAAAATCAAGGGTTTCATCGCGTCCCATAAGGATATCGAGGTGGATGTTGGATTGTTTCAACGTTGGAAAGTGGGGGTTCTAGAAGAAGCGGAGGTCTAAGGGCGCTTGTCCATGGTGATGAACGGCCCGCGGCACTCACATATCCCACAAGTTTACGTTCCATCATCAATCTCACAGGAGCATGAAGGCCATACAAGTTCCTCTGCATGTTAAGCTTCAGATTGTCTTGAGTCTCTTCCCACTGAAGATGAACGTTGTTAGCGACGCTTTAGAATTGAATGGAAGCAAGCCCAACCTTGTCTAAACGTCTCACAAGGCCATTGCCAGGCGTGATATCGTCCGCAAGACTTCTTTGACCATATCGAAGAGTGTCGTGCGTTCCCAAACTGTTAGCGGTGTCCTTCACCGATGCTTTGGAGGTGCTATCGTCGTGGGCGGCTGGGACCAGGCGATACGATGTGGAATCCTAATGCCAAGATACAATACAAGTGAGTCTGGCGTCCTGGAGTATAATGCGTGCATATGCAGGGCGAACGAACCATGGTGAGAGGTCGTATGCGATGTATTAAGTGGGGATCTGAACCAGACGCGTCAGCCTAGAACGCGACTTTCCTGATGGTCTCAGGGTTCGGTTTCTAGCCGCCACCATCGACTTTGCCTTCCTCACTTCAGGGCTTCCCCATACGATGTCAATTTACGGACCTTCCGCAAGTAGCTCCCTCGTGACACCTGCATTAGCAGCCCTCTCACAGGACTCAAGCCGTCAAGTCGATGCAGTGGCACTGGACTACCTTTTGATCGAAGCTGTCCGAACCCTTGGACATTCCTCCAAGATCGCTACAGCACGGACCCGAGCAACTGAAGAAGAAATGATTGCTGAAGGGTTATTGCCACCTCCAGCTCCTTTACCTACCGTTCCTCATTCTATTAAGGCGGATTCGGTCAAGGACGCCGTGGCAAGTCAACGAGAGGCCCGGATAGCCGAAGAGGAAGAGGAAGCTCTGAGGATAAGACTTGAAGGAGTGGGCGCTGTTGTAGGATCAAATATAGCCGAGAGGTAAGATTTGAATTACAAGGGGGGTCGTCTATGAGAAACTGATCCACTGTCAAGCAAGATACTCGAAAGACAAAGCTCGGTTCCAGGATACACTGGATACTGTCAAGTTCATTTGCAAGGATCTTTGGATGGCGATATGGGATAAACAAGTCGACAATCTAAGGACGAACCATCGAGTGCGTCGTCACCTTTACGCTTCTTGTAATTCTGATTAAACTAAGTCTCGACCAGGGTGTTTATGTTCTCCAAGACAACGCCTTCAAACCACTGCTTCGAATGTCTTCGCCAGGCGGAAGCGCAGACGCTCTGCGGAGAGCCAAAATTGTTCGTGGCTTTCATGACTGAAGTGCCATCCCTCGAATACCTGACTTTCTCACTTAGCACCTCGCCTTCCCTGTGGGCGTAATACGCGGTGCTCTTTCTCGTTTTGGTCTGAACGCTGTCGTGACGTCGGAGACCCTCACTGTGCCGCAATGTGCGTTATCTTCGCTCCCCACTACTCAGAGAAACAATTTAACCCGTTTCATACCAGGTACTTTTCAGGTCAAATTGCCGAAGGGCCAGTAGCTGTTTGTAATAGATTTAGTCACTCGTGTCAGCAATCCAGCGGGTTGTGGTACCTCAAGTAACCATTTGACGTTCTGCGGTCGGCCCTTCTCTAAAAGCATAAATTTGTTCCTGAGTATGCCGATTCCGAAATTAAAACGTTCTTGGACTTGAAACCAAGAAATAAGTATATTTGCAAAAGATCGTTCGGAGACGATATTTTTTTATCGAATCAGGCGCCCAATCCCACTGGTGACCATGCTCCCCAAGATCTGTCCGCCAACACCCGCAACTCCCCATCCACTACCGACAGAAGAAGCCCAGCGTTGCTTAGCATCACGGTCGGCGTAAGTAAAGCCTATTGCATTGGTCACGTTGAAGACAATGGCGAGTCCGACGATGGGAAGGAATCTGGCCGAGGAAGAAGTGGTTAGCTCCAAGGCTGCGCGCTTCACGGAAACGGCAAGAGCGTACGAGAGGTTGAAACGGAAGATTGAGACAATGAAGAGGAGTCCCCATAGAACGGGGAAAGTGTAAAGAGCGATCCAGAAAAGCCTGCGGTTGAGTTAATATTAGTGGGTGACTAGCGCAACATAACTTCTCAAACGCACCTCGAATCTACTGGATTTGCTGGCCTTGACGGCTATCAAATAGAGTTATCATCTTAGAATGTTCTCGAGGGGTCTGCAGGAATGTTACTTACATCTCGGCTCTCAAACACCCAGTAACTCTCCCCGTCTTCGTCGACCTGATTCCAGTACCTCAGCCCGACAAGAGTGCGGCCAGCGACATTCTAAGTAGAAAGATGTATTAGCCAGACCAGAAACGATCGCAAGAGCGATGGAGTTCTCACTCTGCAGTTCCAGAAGTCCATGGCCAGCAGCACCACGACGAGGACAGTCTGACGCAAGCGGGTGAGCATCTCGAAGTCCCTTGCACGATACGGGATAGACGAACCGACAACACATAATTATCCGTAAAGAGACCACATAGAATGTAGACACTGATTGCGGCTATCCTGAATAGGTAGAGGCAGAGCAGTGCCAGTGGGTGTGACGACTAGAGCGGGCGCAGTCAGTAGGAGTGGAGAAGTGCGAACGCGCTTGATGAGATTACCTCCTTAAACACAGCGCCAATACCTAGAGTAGCGAAGCGATTAGAGTGGAATTTCTTTCTCAGCAATTAACCGCACTTGCCGGATTCGAGGCCAGACGGGCTTGCTTGCGCTGCGGCATTCGCACTGTTGGTAGGTGTGAGGACAACAGGTTTTCGGCCGGGCTGCGCGTTTCCAGAACCTATTGATCCTGAAAGAGGTGCTGAAGGTTCGTCCGGCTCAATTGTTTGGTATAATGGCTGCTGAAGAGACATTGAAGGCTTGCGGTCGAAGCTGCAACGTCGCCAACCATTTCCCGCGATGCGGCCTCCGTGACAATCCAGGCACTGCTGGACCTCCTGCCATCACAGACCATCACGCGTTCGATCAAAGAAACTACAGTCCACCTTTTTTCTACTACTATCCCATATGGCCGAGAAAGAAAAACCCGTCGTAACCATCGAGGCATTCATTTACGGATACGATGACACCCGAATGGAATATGACATCGCCATTCCTATTGATGATCCTTTTATGATAGGCAAGCCCGACAAGCTCACGCCCTATACTCAAATTCGATTAGCAAAGGTCATGAGAGACATGAAAAGTGGCTATCGTATCAAGTGCGAGTTTTGCGGCAAAGAGGATGCGAGAGAGAACTACATGACAACCGCTTCTCATCTCCATTTGCCCGCGAAAGGGGAGCCTGGTTGGATGGGACGACCTAGCCCTGGACCCAGACTCACTGCTTATGTATGTCTATCTATCCTTATTTATAGTACCAAGATCGGCATTTTCTGATCATTCTCAAGATCCACGGGGTCTGTCGCATGAACGGACCCTGTGGCAAGCAGGCCCGCGGGCATGGAGACCTCCTTGGCATGATGACTATGGCCCCTCGAGAAGGTCCCCCTGACGAAGAAAACTATGACGACACTGTATATCCAAAGAATGGGTCCTGTGCCGGGTGTAATGCGGATGCAAGCGTTGAAAAGACGCTCCAGAGGTGTGGCTCATGCAAGACGGCTCAGTACTGCGGATCCGATTGCCAGAAGGTGGGATGAACGTAATTACACGTATAATGTGATGCCTTGAAATTGATCCCACCTTGTAGGTTGACTGGGCCAGGCATAAGAAGACCTGCAAGTGGATCAGGGGCTCGCGATGGGTTAACTCGGTCAGTGGCTTGTACTGGCGCCCAAGCGTATCAATCTCACGATCCTCTGAGTTTAGAAGCAAGAGATCAAGGTCTTCAAAGAAAATCCGAACCAGAATAAAAGCATCGTCGTCCCAAAACCCTGAGGTCGCGTCGACAGGTTCCCATGTTTGCCAAGACAGCCGCGGCAAACGGCGGATGCTTTCTGAGCTGTTATTTTTGGATGATTGTTTAGACTAGATGAATTCATATCTTGTGAGTCTTTGTCCCTGACCGGGCGCTTTCTGTTGTTTGCTGGCAGGGGAGATCTCCTCTTGGCAGGTACCAAGCCCCCGAGCGGAGTTTCAAACCCGCGACGCCACAGCTACATAAGTTGCCCTTTTTGCGTGGCTCCCCCTGTCCTCACCACAATGTTCACAGCAGGAGGAACCCCAGGCCAACCGAGCGAAGGCGATATTCAGGCATCGACAGAAAGGATCCGCGATGCTCTGCGACAACTTCGTCTCGATGACATGGCCGCGCTGGCACTGAAGCAACACAACGAGAGGGGTCCCGTCGTCGTCGCAAACCCCTCCTGGTCGAAGCAGAGCATCCTCAATTTGAAAAGCTACTTAATGTTTCTAGTCATGACGTGGGCTCAGACCTTTAGAAGGTAGGCTTACACTGTACGACGTTCTCATAAGGTGTTCTGGAGTTCGACTGAAGCACGGCCACCTCACGTTGTCCAGCATCCTATTCAGCAGAAAGTTAGGTGAGGGAGATTCGTATGGGCCATCACAGCTACCGACTGGACTTACTCTTTTTCTCTCGTAGACTTCGGAGACAGAGTTTCCGTCCTAGTGTTCGCGCTCGGCGCCAGCGTTGTCCTCTTCCTGGCCTTCTGGTGGTGCTTGATCACAACGTCTCCTCTAGTCGAATGGCTATATAGCATATCTAGGCTAGGGCGAGAAGGTGGAAACATCGATTGGGTCAATAGCAGTGCGTCAATCGCTCTGGATGCCCAGGCCCCTTCACCGTTTGACAGACCTCTATTTTTGACAACAGTGAATCCGAAGCTTTACCAGAATCTGACCCCTGAGCAATCAGCCGCTGCGAGATTAAAACTAGGTCAAGCACCCGATCCCAACGCCCGAAACCCAAGGTTCTTCGATCTTGACGTGGCCCGGCTTCTGTGAGCGTCCATGTCTGGATGTGGCCCGTATGCTGTGACTGAACCACGTAAATTAATTTCCTGCTACAACACTTTAGACTTCAAATCAGCGCCTTGATGTACGAACGCTCCCATCTCGACACCATCCTCGCAGTTCAGACCATGCAGCGTAGCCTCAACCTCCAATCCCTCACACTTAACTCTGCTCGCGAGCGGGCCGCGCAGCTAGCACATCGAGCGAATAGTGTCCCCGGACGACTTTTTGAACAACTCGTCAGACACAACGATCGTGCGCCTCCTGACGGAGTCCAATCAGCTGCACGAGCTGCAGCCGCATCAAATCACCAGGATACTGAGGCTCACTTACTCCAAGATGATAATTCTTCTGCTCCAACGGTCATGGACGTTGTCAACGCAGCCGACGAGGCAAGTAGGGGCATGATTGATATTTGGGCTTCTGCATATGGGGTTGCGTTCGAGCCTGTATCGGAGTTGGCGAGTTTATCGAAAGCGTCCTGTTCTGTCTTTTGGGAGCCTAAATCTACCTGGATAGTGGTCGCGTTCAAGTACGCCATCCTTCCTTCTCACTACTCCCGCCACATCTCTGACTACACCCCTCTGCTTGGGAATAGAGGCACCGATCTTAGATGGTTCGAAGAGTGGGCGATAGACTTTACAGCGACCTTTTTCGATATGAGCAGGGAGATACCGACGTTCAACTACGGTGCGTGTTGCCTTCTTCCATCTCTCACCTCCCGCTGATTGGGTTGTCTGTTATTAGTGCACGATGGTTTCAAGGAGGTATGTATCTCATCGTTGCCGACTTTATACGTTCGATAAACTAACCTTAGTCTTTAACAGCGCCTTTTCCCGGTGAACGCCACTCAAGGAGAGAGGAGGCCTTGGGGTAAGTCGGCATGTGCAGTTAGGAGCAAACGAATACCCATGTTCGATGCATCGTGCAGACACCATTGCAGCATCAATCCAAATCGTAACAAGAGAACTCGCGAGGATTCGTCCTCCTGGTACCTTGATTGATGTCTGGTGAAGTCTCATCCCACCAATACATTTTAAGCTATTGGATGTTCTGGTTGACGGAAGAACCATCATCCAGGTTCACCGGGCACTCATTAGGTTCTGGGATGGGTTCCCTCGCGTACGCCAAAGCACTGCTCTCCAGAGCCGACCTCGGTCCCTATGCGAGGCTGAGAGACGCATATATGTTTGCTGCACCCGTCACAGTAGACGTCGCGAGTCGTCGTGGTACGTGTTGCACCGCTTTTGAGAGGCCCTGGCTGTCATCCTGACTCCCTCGCGTCAAAACAGCTTTCAATAGCGCAGTCCACGAAGAAAACGACATCCCTCGTACCTTGTGGCGCATTACCAACAGAAACGATGCTGTCGCGACTGGCCTCCCAGCTTTGGGTGATTCGGATAAGTACCCGTATAACCCAGGTCCGTCCCTCTGCGAAGCGATATATACTTAAACATCCCATCATGGCAAACCCTTTCTGACCTTTCTCGCTTCTAGACAACCTCTTCTTCTTCTCCCACATCGGAGTCGGACTCCACCTCCAATCCACTCCATCACAGACACAAGTTGAAGGAAACCACATCACTCGAGCGGGGCAAGATCCCCTCGACCTACGAGTTCATATCAGCTCGTCATTCACTGCAGACGAGCTCCGACAGCAGAGGGCTACTGCGGAGAGACAAGGTTTGACAATCAGCAGAATGTATTCCGTGTTGCAGAATATCCCGCTAGTCGGCAGATTATTGGCTCATGCCCCTCCGAATGTGGGTGTGGATCCTGAGTCGGCGAGAAAAGTGTGCGCACGGCTAACGAAGAACTGTTCAAACGCAGTACTACGACCAGCTGGACAAACTCGCCCTTGGACAATGCATTGACAAGCGATGACTTTTACGAGACCGGGGAATCAGGAAACATCAAGATCATCTTTGACTTGCACGGGTTTTTAGATACCGTACAGATTGTTATGAAAAGAAGGGCTTCAAATTAGGCTTGGGGCATGACAATGCGATCGGGATTGTCCTTGTATGCCACTTCTACTCCGTTCTAAAATGGGATAGCTGAGTGAGTCAAGTGAAGCGGAAGCGGAGCCAAAGATTCTGGTATACCTCGTTAACCCATCGCGACCCGATGATCCATTTACACGATTCCTTATGCCTTGGCCAGTCGGCCTACGTGACATACCGTCCCTCATCAGCTTTCGCCTAATGTCTGTGGTCTCTAAAACGGAAGCGCACCCTCTGACAATCTTTCCCACAATACTGAGCAGTCGTGCACCTAGCGCAAGCACTGAGCGTTTTCTTCGCGGTATCGTCCGCTTTACAATTTGCACAGGACCCAAAGAGTGGGTAAACGGTCTCGTCCTCGGGGTTCTTTTCAGGAATATGAGTCTCCGGCGTTCCAGTATTTTCAGCCAATTCGGAGCTCAGTTGCTTAGCTTCTTTCCCGCAAGGTCCGCTCATTTTGCAGACGACATGAACCTATAGGAAAATAACGCGAAACGTTGAGTGGGGTCTCCGGGGAGGGGAGAAGGGTCAAAGCAATCCTTACCAAAATGAGGATGAACGGTCCAGAGCTTGGATGACCGTTCCATGGTGCACCTTTGGGTGGTAAGTGGAGGTATGAGGCAATGTTGAGGTAGTTTTCCCGGGCTGGTTGTCCTGGAGTGTGTGGGGTTCGAAAGGCCAAAGGCCAGGTCAATCCCGAACACGCGAAGGCCTGGCACCCTACCACCCTCCCCCGTAAAGCCGTAAAAACCCACCACAGAATTCACATCCGAATGTATGCCGGCTTTTCGTATCAGGCATAGCTTTGATGAATTGATCTGCGGCGTAACCCACAGCCAGTCTCAGGTTTTCTTGTGAGAGCCACGTAGTGTCGACTGGGATCGAAAAGTCGATTTCCATCTTGGCATTGTTGTAGCCATACCACTTTGATTCGATTCTGAGAGGAGTTTGTGTTGTGGAGGACATTTTGAGAACTTGAAGGGTCGAAATGGAGAAGAGAACGCTCTGGCCGGGGGGACTTCGAGATCCGGACCAGGTTGGAGCGGCGACTTCACGGCGACTTCGCAATTAATCAACTCCACTCATCAGCCTCGAGGCAGGTCAGTCCTCGCGTCTTTTGCACGTCCCCCCTTCCCGTGGAGGATCCATGCTCGTCGCTTTTGAGAGGATCTCAGGCTACTTTTGAGAATTAACGCGTTGCCATACTAGTTTGCACGCCGACGATCGGGATTTGAGATGGATGATCGAGCGAATCAAGACGGAGGCCGGAGCTGACTAGAAAGTCTCAAGAAGCCCTCAGAAGACCATAAGTACCGCAAGGCATATCCATATGGAGAATCTTGGTTGCTAAAGTTATCATTGTTCATCCGCCAAGCTCGGAAATCTCCACACCTTCGCGGCTTCCAATACCCCCGGTTGTCTCGGCATCTCGGCAACTATTAGTTCATTCCAAGTGCAAGAGCTGCTAGTAATAGAACTGGTTAAACCAACCGGAACAAAGGTTGGTCCCGGCTGGTAGATGTCTGAAGAAGAGGTAAGATTGATCACGTTCGGCAGCGGCCACAGAAGGGGATCCCAGGGGTGGCCGTGGACGTCTCCGACCGCTTCCGAACATCTGGAAGTTCCCATGGATCACGAGTCTGCCTCCACCTCCACCCAAACTCAAGTTACACAGTGGACCTAGGCGCTTTCTGTCATTTCAGATAACGAATGGGGTGCTAATGCCACTTACCAAGCTGTTGGCGGCACTTGACCTTTGTGCCCTGTGACGAAAGGCAGCTAAATTGTCGCGTGTGTCGCTCGGGAATACAAATGATCCGCGGGAATGGTATTGAGCGATAAAGCACTTGAGCCCCATAAAGAACTCTCACCGGAGATATCACCTGGTATTCGGCGTTGCGAACCCAGAAAGGAATGTGACCCCGGGCCGGAGAAGGGAACGGTCAGCAGAATTCTTTTCTCAAGCAATCTTCGAAGCCGGCTAACTTCGACATGGATGAGTCTTCGACGTAGCCCCAACACCCTATTCCACACAATAAAAGCCCCGCAAGTTCGCTGAAATTCACCTTCTCTTGCGCCCTCCTAGCCCCCGCATTCTCCCTTTTCCCCCCAGCCCTCCCAGCTTTTAACGACCTCGATCACGTTAACGACCAAATTTTCTCCACCCCCACCATCGTCTTTCAACAATGGCTCCAGTCGGAAATGCTGGAGGCGGACTTGAGCTCGAAAATGCCATCGCCCAACGCCGCCTTGAACTCGCAGGCAAGCCAGGAATCGCTGGCCTAATGGCCAATGGCAAGACTCTCGCCATCGCCGTCTTCGCCTCTCTTGGGTAAGTACTGCTGCTAGTACCAGACACGTATCCTTGGAGGCCCTCCGCTCCCCGTGTCAAGCGGTTTTGGCGGGCCATCGAACGTTCTCTAGCTCTAGTTTGGTTCTTGCTCCGGAGTACTGATATGCTTTCCCCCCCCCCAGTGGCCTCGTCTATGGTTACAACCAAGGAATGTTCGGACAGATTTTGTCCATGAACAACTTTGCCAAAGCATCCGGAGTAACTGGTATCAATGACCCAACCCTCTCTGGTTTCCTCACCTCCATTCTCGAACTGGGTGCTTGGGTTGGTGTGTTGGCCAATGGTATCCTTGCCGATACTCTAGGTAAGTTTAACAAACATTGCCGAGTTATTCGGCAGCCTCGTGTTGTCATACTTTCCCACCCTCTATAAAACAATGTCGCTTCTTCCCTTCACCTCGACTTCTAAAGCACGACTCGGCCCTTTTCTTACTCTTCTCATTCCCGGTTAGGTCGGAAACTCTGCGTCGTGGTCGCTTGCGTTCTCTTCTGCGTCGGAGTCATCGTCCAAGCAAGCACCCACGGTGGCTCCTATGACTACATTCTCGGTGGTCGATTTGTCACTGGTATCGGCGTCGGTTCGCTTTCCATGATCGTACCATTGTACAATGCGGAACTCGCACCTCCGGAAATCCGTGGTTCTCTCGTCGCCCTGCAACAACTTGCTATCACCTTCGGAATTATGATTTCATACTGGATTACCTACGGTTCGTGGTCCTTTCTTTTCCTGGACTTCGATCCCTGCATCGTCTCACGCTTATATTCTCTGTTTTTTTGTGACCTGCAGGCACTAACTTTATCGGCGGAACTGGCGACGGACAAAGCAAGGCTGCGTGGCTCGTCCCTATCACCATTCAGCTCGTCCCAGCCCTCGTCCTCGCTGGCGGAATCATGTTCATGCCTCAGTCCCCACGTTGGCTCATGGACCAAGGAAGAGAGGAGGAGTGCCGCGATATCATTGCAAACCTCCGCCGCCTTCCCCCGGATGCTCCACTAGTCGAAATGGAATTCCTCGAAGTCAAGGCTCAGCGCTTGTTCGAAGAACGCGTCTCCCAACGCGACTTCCCACAATTCCAAGATGGCTCATTGTCGTCTAGGATCCAACTTGGATTGAGAGGATACGCGAGTTTGATTACGAACCGAGGAAACTTCAAGCGGACTGCTGTTGCGGTTCTTGTCATGACTTTCCAGCAATGGACCGGCGTCAACTTCATTCTGTACTACGCACCATTCATCTTCCAGCGTCTCGGACTCAGCGGCAAGACCATCTCGCTCTTGGCCTCTGGTGTTGTTGGTATTGTCATGTTCATCGCCACCATTCCCGCTGTGTTGTACGTCGACCAGTGGGGACGTAAGCCAACTTTGATTGTCGGTGCCATTGTCATGGGTGTAAGTGAACTTCCAATCTCCTTTCGATGTGGTGTGTCTCATGCATTTACCCTTCTTAGATCTGTCACTTCGTCGTTGCTGGCATCATTGGCACTTGCGAAGACAACTGGCCTGCTCACAAGGCCGCTGGATGGGCTGCGGTAGTGTTCATCTGGATTTTCGCCATCGGTTTCGGTTTCTCGTGGGGACCTTGCGCGTGGATCGTCGTCGCTGAAGTGTTCCCTCTCGGTCTCCGTGCCAAGGGTGTCTCCATTGGGTAGGTTCCACACTCTCCATTAACCTCACTACATCCTTGCTGATTGCTAAATGCCTTTTACAGTGCATCTTCCAACTGGCTCAACAACTTTGCCGTCGCCATGTCCACTCCCGACTTCGTCACTGCGGCGTCCTACGGCGTGTACATCTTCCTCGGAATGATGTGCGTGATTGGCGCGCTGTACATCTACTTCCTCACCCCGGAAACCAAGGGCCGAACTCTCGACGAAATGGACGAGCTCTTCGGAGATACGTCTGGTCGTGCTAAAGCCGATGCTCTTATCCTGGAACAGGCTATGCGCGAAGTTGGCTTGCTCGAAGTTGCCGGCCTTCACTACGAGAAGGGAAGCCCTAAGCATGAGACGGAGGAGAGCGAGTACGCTCATGGAGAGAAGGGTACTGCTCAACACACCGCTTGATTGCCTTCTCCCTCAGTTTCTCGTACTTTCCAATATCCTTTCCAACTTCAATTGTTTCTGTTTTGAGTTTCTGTATCACCCTATGCCACGCTTTACCCCTGATCTTCCTTACGTAGTTCAATCACGACTTGGAGATGGCCTTTTTGATTCATTTTCTGTACCATACCAATGGAAATTTTCTCGATGATTCTACGCTTTATAACGCGCTTCATGGAAACCCTGTCAATAATCGTTCGCCCTGGCCATGCCAGAACTCGACAAGTTGACGCGAAATGCTGGCCCCAGCGCGCATTGTGGCGTTGCCTCAGGGAAATTGAGCCGTGCGACTAGTTTGTCGATTTCAAAGCAAACCACCCCCTCCTTCCGGCCCTCCACACCACTACTACCTCTCCCCGCCAATCTTTAGTTTCGGTTTCAAATATGGGAAATGATGGAGGAAGCATTCCAGACCGCAGAGATTTAGTCAAAACTAAAGCAAAGGTAGATATCCAGCACACGCGCACCTCAATCGTAATGTCCTGACGGGATCGGTTTTGTTATTTAGGCGGAGCAAGCCGACAAAAATAATCAGACTCTTGCTGCATGGTTCTTCTGTGCCTTATCGAAGGTTAGTGTTCCTCAGCTCTCTTTAGTCGTTTCCTGGTGTTCATCTCGCTCTTTGGCAGCGCCCTCTACAAGAACCAATTGTGTCCTGTGCACTAGGGAAACTTTACAATAAAGATGCCCTATTAGAATATCTACTCGATAAGAGTGCTTACGGAGATGGCGCAAAGATATGCGGGCATATCAAGTCTTTGAAAGTATGCACCTGTGTTTCGCTTCGGCAACCTTGGGCTAACGTTCATTCCTCCCCTTCTGACAGGATGTTGTCACTCTCCGCCTCACACACAACCCTGCCTACACATCCTCTCCTTCAGATGACTCCAACAAACGTTCTCCATTCATCTGCCCGCTCACCCTAAAAGAAATGACCGGCAACATCCCATTCGTCTACGTTGCCACATGTGGTTGCGTCTTCTCAGCGGCTGGGCTTAAAGCCATCTCAGTACCATCCTCGTCATCCTCGGGGGAAGAAGGGAGTGGAAAGGAGCATTGTCCACACTGTGCAAAGCTATTCTCCCGCGCAGACGATGTGCGGACCATCAACCCTGGGCCTGAAGAGCTGGAGAAGATGATGGAGAAAATGTTGGCCGCAAAAGCTTCGACGAAGTCGAACAAAAAGAAGAGGAAAGATCTTGCCTCCGCCAATGGGGCTTCTGAGGACGTTGCACCACCTTCCAAACGAACCAAAGCTGCAGCGGATTCCGTTACCCCACCAGACGTTCCTTCACCTGCGCCATCAATCAACCCCATGGTCAGCTCGGTCGCGCGAAAGGTTACGGAGCAGATTGCGGAAGAGGAGAAGAAGCGGAAGGCTAATATGAGTAAAGCGATTGCGAGTCTGTATGCGCCGAAGGACGGTGGAACCAAGAAGGAGAAGGGGACTTTTTTGACGATGAATACTTTCACAAGGGTGAGCCAACAATCCAGATTAACATTTTCCGATTGGTGGACTGACGGACGCTGTTCACAGTATGCATAGGTGTTCGTTTGTGGTATATTGTTGTATTTTATCACCGGGCTTGAACGAATTCAGCTCTGCGGTTCTTGACACAAAATATGGTTGACCTTAACTGGATTGCACCGACATACGCAAAGCTTTGGTTTATTCATTTACTTTAAACTGGCAGGTACAATCGCAGGACATGAGGTACATGACTCGAGAAGGACTGTCGCCCGAATTTACAAAGTGCCTTGAAGCTTCCTAAGGATAGCGACTCCAACCGCCTTCGCTGAGGCAGGGTTCTGGCCGGTGATCAGGTTTCCGTCAACCGCAATTTGCTCCTGCATTTGCGAGTGTCTTCATTAGAACACGTAGCGAAGGAGGGGTTACTTGAAAGACTTACAGCCCATGGTTCTTTGGCTTTGATGTAGGTTCCTCCCTTCTCCAAGATCTTGTCTTCAAGCAGCCAGGGGACGTTCTTGGTCTTGCCTGCCAGTTCTTCCTCCTCGTTCGAGAAACCGGCCACAGTCCGGTTCTTGAAAATAGGAAGGTTGTTGGAATCAAGGACGTTAACAAAAACCGCCGGACCGTGGCAGACAGCTGCTGTGGGCTTTCCGGCTTGGAAAAACTACAGGGGCCCAAATCTCAGGGTGACAGGCTCGCAATGGGCAGAATGGGACTCACGTCGGAGGAGAGTTTGATGGACTGAGGGTCGGTAGGGAGGTCGATTACAGGACCATGTCTAACATTCAGTAGAGTGTTCGTTAAGTGTATGCGGCTGAAAATTCCCCAAGATTTGAACCCACCCTCCGGGGTAGAACACGGCCGCATAATCAGCTTCCTTGACGTCGGTCAACTTGAACGCGTTGGCTAGCTTGTTCTTTACTACATCATCTTTCAAGAACTTGACGCTTTCATCGTCCGTGAACGTTTGGACGCTGTATTGGTCAACAGGAGGGTTGGGCCCAGCCGGAGCAGCGAAGTCGATGTCGTAGTGGGGAGCAAGAACGTAATACGGGTGCGCCGCTGCATAAGGAAGGGCGTTAAGGCATTATATTCTGGCTTGAGCAAAATAGCTCACCCTCGGGGAGATACCACCCAGTTGGCTGCCCAAGGACGTCTTTGGAAGCGGAAGTGAAGATGAACAAGATTTTCTGTCTGTTAGAAGGAGTCGACATGCTGAGTGATTTGAGTGCTAGATGTATGTGAGGTGTGGTGAGTTGGGGGATTTGCTTGCAACTCGGGCGGAAGCTATATAGGGTTCCTCCGTGACGTGAGTCCACCTCTGACGCAATCGCCCCGGAGTGACCTCCACCAGGCCAACGGCTTCTGATCGAGAGAGACCGACAATAGAATCACAACTAGCGTGTGTCAGCTGTCACATTTACTAGCGGGTGAAAGGAAGCTCAGAGTTGCGTGCTCTGAGGTGGAGGTGATGAACATCGCTCTCCAGGGTCTTGCCGAATCTGGCAAGCGGGTTTAACGGCTCAGATTCGGTCCTCCACTCTTTCTCGCCGGTCCTCCACTCTCTCTCGCTACAACAGTGAGCGCTTCTTCATGAGTCTCTCGGTTAACTTGGTACCGTGTATTCTTTACCCACAATCCCCTTGCTAAGCACATTTGCTGACTCGCCACAATACCGCGAAAAAGAAGCTGCTTTCTCATAATTTCTGCTCTTGTAATGCCATATTTAGCCTTACCACGACCCAGTCGGCAGACCAGCAGCCAGTCTGAAACCGTAAATTTCACGTTTTACTAGTGTTTGGCTCTCAACTCAGGGGCGACGACGCGTCGCCGCTGACGATTTTCGAGAACCATTGTCGAAACGCCCCCGGAGGCTCCGCTTGGTGCAAGAACATTTGTCAGGTACCTTCGAAGCCAGATCATGCCTGTGCTTGGCACCGGACCGACCGCCAAAAGGTCCTTGTTGAGTTGTCGTCTGATCCCGGTGCCATGCGAAATGCGGTCAAACACGTCGCCGGGAGGGCAATGTTGCTTATGTCGCAGAACACGAAATGATAAATACATCATAATAGTTATGGTAGTTACTCGCATCTACGAGACTCCCCGATAAGTAGTAAGCTCCAGTTTCGCGCCCCGCCGACCCCCATGAGGGAATCGCACTTGACAACCGTCACTACACGCTCACCTTGCAGTCGAAGACCTGAACTCTTTCATGCAGGCCTTCGTTGGGAGCATAAGCGGAAGTTTGGCACAAGAACAATGTTCATTTCCGCTTTTCGACCGTTGCTACCGTCTCGACTATGGATTGTTAGGCATTGCCGTATGCCCGTTGCACCGCGATTAGATGCCGAATCATTGTAACAGGACTTCACCATCGTAGTGCGACCTCAGTGTCATAGTATGACCTCAAACTCCATCCAATTCTGCGGTAATTCGACGGACCTGATTGGGGCAACTCAGACAAATCATTTTGGTAAAGAGTCCCGATTGTAGTGCAGCGCCTCTTATGGGCATCTCACAGAGACCACAAATTAAACCGCTCTTGCATGTAATCCGCCGATGGCTTTCGTCTTCACCCTGGGTGCCACCGACGAGTCGGGAACGGCGATGCCAGTCCGCACACATACGTACACATACAAGCTCCAAGGGTCCCTTCGTAGGATACCAACACAAACAAGACGGACCCGACCTGGAGACGGAGAATAAAAGGCGAACAGAGAACCGCCTTTCGCTCCACAATGCCCAAACCGGTCTATAACAACAAAGGGACCACGCGCTCGGGTTCCGCTTGGCGGGCGCCTTTCCAATTATCCTTGGTGCACCGATGCAGTATCCAAACAACCCACAGCCATCACCGAGTCTGCCTTACGTGACTAGTCGCAGGCGGGGAAATGACGGCTGCTCGCCAATTAGTCGTCAAACACAAACGACGCGGGGTACTCCCTTAGAGGGATTTCGAAGGTCAAGAATTCAGAATTCGAGAAGAGAGGGTTCATCTCCCCTCAGCGTGACGTCAACGAGCTTTCCTTACATGATCCAATGAATAGAAATTGCCCAAGCAAGGAATGCCTCTTTACACATTCGAGGTACCGGCTATCTACGTGTGATCAGGCTCACAAATGGACATGAGGTACATGACTCGAGAAGAGCTGTCATTCTTATTTACAAAGTGCCCTGAAGCTGCCTAAGGATAGCGACTCCTACAGCCTTCGCTGAGGCAGGGTTCTGGCCCGTGATCAAGTTTCCGTCAACTGCAATTTTCTCCTACATTTGCGAGTGTCTTCGTCAGGACACGTATCGAAGGAACGGTTACTTGAAAGACTTACAGCCCATGGTTCACTGGCTTTGACATACGTTCCTCCCTTCTCCAAGATCTTGTCTTCAAGCAGCCAGGGGACGTTCTTAGTCTTGCCTGCAAGTTCTTCCTCCACATTCGAGAAACCAGCCACGGTCCGGTTCTTGAAAATAGGAAGGTTGTTGGAATCAAGGACGTTAACAAAAACTCCTGGACCGTGGCAGACAGCTGCTGTGGGCTTTCCGGCTTGGAAGAACTACAGGGGCCCAAATCTCAGGGTGACAGGCTCGCAATGGGCAGAATGGAACTCACGTCGGAGGAGAGTTTGATAGACGCAGGGTCGGTAGCGAGGTCGATTACAGGACCATGTCTAACATTCAGTAGAGTGTCCGTTAATTGTATGCGGCTGAAGATTCCTCAAGGTTTGAACCCACCCTCCGGGGTAGAACACGGCCGCATAATCAGCTTCCTTGACGTCGGTCAACTTGAACGCGTTGGCTAGCTTGTTCTTTACCACATCATCTTTCAAGAACTTGACGCTTTCATCGTCCGTGAACGTTTGGACGCTGTATTGGTCAACAGGAGGGTTGGGTCCGGCTGGAGCAGCGAAGTCGATGTCGTAGTGGGGAGCAAGAACGTAATACGGGTGCGCCGCTGCATAAGGAAGGGCGTTAGGACATCATATTCTCGCTTGAGAAAAATAGCTCACCCTCTGGGAGATACCACCCGGTTGGCTGGCCGAGGACGTCTTTGGAAGCGGAGGTGAAGATGAACAAGATTTTCTGTCTGTTCGAAGGAGTCGACATGATCAGTGATTTGAATGCTAGGTGTGTGGGAGATGTGTTGAGTGGGAACTTGCAGATGAGTTAACTTGCAAGTCGGGGGGAGGCTATATAGGGCACCTGGTCTGACGCAATCGCATTAGAGTGACCTCCATCAGGCCGATGGCTTTTGCCTGAGACAGACCGACAATAGAATCACAACTAGCGTGTGTCAGCCGCCACGTTTGCTAACCCGTGAAATGAAGCTCAGAGTTGCGTGCTCTGAGGTGGAGGTGATGAATATCGCTCTCCAGGGTCCTGCCGAATCTGGCAAGCGGGTTTAACGGCTCAGATTCGGTCCTCCACTCTTTCTCGCCGGTCCTCCACTCTTTCTCGCTGGTCCTCCACTCTTTCTCGCTACAACAGTGAGCGCTTCTTCATGGGTCTCTCGGTTATCTTAGTACCGTGTATTCTTTACCCACAATCCCGTTGCTAAGCATATTTGCTGACTCGCCACAATACCGCGAAAAAGAAGCCACTTTCTCATAATTTCTGCTCTTGTAATGCCATATTTAGCCTTACCACGACCCCGTCGGAAGACCAGCAGCCAGTCTTTTACTAGTGTTTTGCTCTCAACTCGGGCCGACGACGCGTCGCCGCTGACGATTTTTCGAGAACCATTGTCGAAACGCCCCCGGAGGCTCCGCTTGGTGCAAGAAAATTTGTCAAGTACCTTCGAAGCCAGATCATGCCTGCTTGACACCGGACCGACCGCCAAAAGGTCCTGTTAAGTCGTCGTCTAATTCCGGTACCATACGAAATACGGTCAAATACGACGCCGGGAGGGCAATATTGCTTATGTCGCAGAACACAAAATGATGAATACATCATAATAGTGATGGTGATTACTCGCATCTACGAGACTCCCCAATAAGTAGTAAGCTCCAGTTTCGCGCCCCGCCGACCCCCATGAGGGAATCGCACTTGACAACCGTCACTACACGCTCACCTTGCAGTCGAAGACCTAAACTCTTTCATGCAGGCTTCTCTTTGAGAGCCTAAGGGGAGGTCTGGCACAAGAACGATGTTCGTGCCATTTCCGCTTTTCGACCGTTGCTAACGTCTCGACTATGGATTGTCAGGCATTGCCATATGCCCGTTGCACGCGATTAGATGCCCAATCATTATGACAGGACCTCACCATCGTAGTACGACCTCAGTGTCATAGTATGACCTCAAACTCCATCCAACTCTGCGGTAATTCGACGGACCCGATTGGGGCAACTCAGAGAAATCATTTTGGGAAAGAGTCCCGATTGTAGTGCAGCGCCCCCTATAGGCATCCCACAGAGACCACAAATTAAACCGCTCTTGCATGTAATCCGCCGATGCCTCTCGTCTTCACCCTGGGTGCCACCGAAGAGTCGGGAACGACGACGCCAGTCTGCACACATACGTGCACATACAAGCTCCAAGGGTCCCTTCGTAGGATACCAACACAAACAAGACGGACCCGACCTGGAGACGGAGAATAAAAGGCGAACAGAGAACCGCCTTTCGCTCCACAAATCCCAACCCGGCCTATAACAACAAAGGGACCACGCGCTTGGCTCCCTGCTTGGCGGGCGCCTTTTCCAATTCTCCTCGGTGCACCGATGCAGTACCCAGGCAACTCACAACCATCACCGAGTCTGCCTTGCGTGAATAGTCGCAGGCGGGAAAATAACGGGGGCTTCGCCGATTAGTCGTCAAACACAAACGACTCCGGGTCCTCCCTTCGAGGGATTTCGGAGGTCAAGGATTCAGAATTCCAGAAGAGAGGGCTCATCATCCCTCAGCGAGACGTCAACGAGGTTTTTGTACATGATCCAATGAAAATAAATTGCCCAAGCAAGGAACGCCTCTTTACATATTCGAGGTACCAGCTCTCTACACGTGATCAGGCTCACAAAAGGACATGAGGTACATGATTCAAGAAGAGCTGTTGCCCGGATTTACAAAGTGCCCTGAAGCTGCCTAAGGATAGCGACTCCAACAGCCTTCGCTGAGGCAGGGTTCTGGCCCGT